>WSYH01007588.1:0-32595 GCA_036426205.1 Ascaphus truei
CACATGCAGCACTTATCATTTGAGATCTGACTCCAAAAGACTGTTCATGGTCCCAAAGCTCAACAAAGTATCCGGCCGCTCCTCCTTCTCTTACCGTGCACCCCAAAACTGGAACAACCTACCGGAGACTCTCACATCCACCACCAGTTTAAGTTCTTTCAAAACTAAGGCTGTCTCACATGTTAATCTGGTCTGTAATAGTTACATAAGCCTATATTATACATCTTCTCTAACTGTGAATGCAATGTATTGTATATAACGTATACCCTGTTCATTTATGTAACTGTATTTGTAACCATGTATTATTTGTCATATTAACTATGCCCATGACATATTTGAAAACGAGAGGTAACTCTCAATGTATTACTTCCTGGTAAAACATTTTATAAATAAATAAATAAATATTCAGCATTTCCAAACAAGGCGGCACAACATTTTACATTCTGCACAGCACATGATCATTAAAACTTGTTTCCATTATTCAAACTATTTCGTATTGTGTGCACTACTATAGGCGTCTCTCACTTGTATTTTTATCATCTATGGGGGATTGCTTCAGACTTGACAGAGACACAATTTACATACAGTAGGATACATTAAAAGAGTGGAGTGAATATGGTGGTATTGGATCCCTGTGGAATCTTTACTTCCCTTAGCTTGACTTTTGTTTGGCTTTCCTTCAGAGAATTGTTCCTTCACCTGGAAGAAGCACAGATAGGATTCTGAAGCTTGTCTTTGTGATTGAGTCATGTATCACAAAAGGGCACATTCTGTATGATTGAATGAAGTACTCTAGAAAAAAATAATCATACAGACAAAATTAATATGTTACCATAGAAGAAAAGCACTGAGCAAGGCATATTGAAATATGGCTAATTTCATGTTTATTTAATATATCTGCTACTTCAAATGTTAATGTCCTTTAATCTGCCTCAGCATGACCTTTTAATTAGGTATTTTGGTCCACATTGAACTTTTAGCTAAAGCTTTAAAAAACATATGTTACGTAAAATTTTCGCAAATCAGTTACCACTGATGAAATTGCCTGTGAGGGAAACTATGAAGTCATGACTTGCTACTGTTATATTTTTGTCATGGCCTCTGGCTTGTTCCTTTTCTTGGCTATTTATGCTTAATCAAGTTGTCTGCTGCTCAACCCAAAACAATGTTGAACTTTCATGTTATTGGTAACTTGCAAACACCAATTATATCTAACTCTTAGAATAGAATCAGAAAAAACTAAATATTTTGACAATCAAATAAATGAACCCAATATTAAATGGTAACACTTTCCATGGCCTTACTGTCAGTATATTTTGATTGTCAACATATTTCGTTTATTTCTGGTCACATACATTATATTGTATATTAAGTGACTAATTCACCTGTAATACAATGGAGATTACCTAACTAATACTAGTGATGCTCTGCCATTAAACAAGTGCTATACTAAAATACTATAATGAACAAAATAAACAATCAAATACAAGCAATAAAAATTAAAATGAAATATATATATATATATATATATAAAAAGAAGAAAAAAGCGCTGAATCCTAGTGCATTACTGTGCAAAAAATATATTTAATTCCCAAAAAAGGCTCATAAAATGAACTCACAAACATAGAACCCACCCACCGACCCAAAGTCAAACCGACCCAAAGTCACCCACCCAGTCACCGACCCAAAGTCACCCACACACTCAGTCAACTCAGTCACCCACCTAGCTGTCAAGGGTGGGGGGAGCCTAACCCTGTCGTACGCCCCCCCCCCCAAAAAAAATTACATCCCGGGCAACGCCGGGTCTCTCAGCTAGTTAAATTATACAAAATTAAATCATACACATACAGAAAAGTTCATACTTTATTGTTCATACTATCAATGTAACGGTATCCATTATATAACATATTGCAAATCATGTTCCTATAAATTCCTATCTTAACCCTTTCATGACTGGCTGAGCACATTTTATATTATTGCTTGTATATACACCCCTTCTACTTTATCATCTGCTCTAATGGAAACCACCTTTATAACTGTTCTTTTTGCATTCATGAAAGAAGTTCCAAATAATTCTCCCATTTATTATAGAACTTTTTAACTCCTTTCTCTGGATCTTTAATTAGAACTCTTCTACCATGTAAAATTATCAACATTAATTCCAATTTGAGTTTTGTTATGGTTTTAACCAATTCCTTAATATAAGTTTTTTTTCGCCAAGTTCACTATTATTATTGCTAATTTCAGGAAGGGTTTGCTTATTTACTTTATCTTTTTGGTTTTCAAAATTCCCAAATAATAATGCAAGATAAGATTTTTCAAATCTACAATTGAGAGTATTATTCATAAACTGAACTACCTTATTCCCGAATTTTGAGATTTTGACACACTCCCAAAAGCCGTGTTTTAAATCCTCTTTCCCTTGTTTGTATTTTACACAAGACCCTTCTTCCTTTTTAGTTATGTGAGCTCTCTGCCATGGAGAAATGTAGGCCCTGTTTATTAGTTTAGGTTGCATTTCTACCAGTGAAGCTCCACAAAGAGTTTTAAGATTTGATTCATGACATTTTAAAATAGTATCCATAGTAGAGATATCAGGAAAATCTTTTTTCCATGCTTTTAAAGTATTTCTCCATTTAGCTTCTGCATTTATCAATAGGATAGGCTTATATAAAAATGTAGTCTGAATTGGAAAGATTTTGCTAGATGAATGGCATCATCTATAACATACTTCTCCCACATTTTAGGATTTATATTTATAAGTTTGTTAACTAAATGTGTGGCCTGCAGGTAAGAGAAAAAAATGATTTTGACAACTCTGAGTTTACTATATAGCAAGCCACTAACAATTCTAATTCCTTTTTTTCCCCAGATTTCAACATTGCTCATCGATAGATCCGGTGTTAAGTGTGCATTATTCATTAAAGGTAAGTATTTTGTTGAAAGACCTTTAATCCCACATGTCTTCCACATAAGAGACTATGCTCTTTGTATAAGATAAAATATATCTTTATGGATGTCTGTCTCATTTCCATTAAGGAGGGCAACTACAGCGTGGCTTGTACAATTCTATGTCTAATTCCCCATTAATATAGATACTCTTTCCTAATGTCCCTTCCGTAGCATATCTAAACATTGAAATTCTATTAAATGAAACAGAATAGAATGTGCACACCTAAATTACTTAAAAGGTGATTAGTGAATATAAACAATCAATAAGTGATGATTAATACATGTGGAGAGGTGCAAAATCTCCTCATATATCACTTAGAAAAAAAAGTAGTGAAGTCCCGGGTACAAGAAAAATACCCGGTACCCAGCGCTTTTTCAGCTACCCGGAAATTAACCGAACCCCGCAGCAGGGGGCTGGGACCGACACCAGGTAATTTCAGGGCAGCTGAAAATAGTTAAACACTCATTTACCTGCAGCCGGCGAAGGAAAACCGGTGAGGAAGACCGCGGCGACATCTGAGACTAGCAGCAGAAGTCCTGGTGGCGGTGACAGCAGCCAAAGTCCTTGTTCATCCGGCGGGAGCAGCAGAAACAGAGCACACAGCTGATGCCTGTGTGAGCCGTCTATCACCCGCTGCTTGTGAACAGAGCGCCAACGCCATAGACCCAGAGAGGTCACTATGTTTTTTTTATTCTGGGGGGCATGTGAGTTTGTATTTGGGCTCACTGCTCACTTTGTGTTGTTTTATAAACTGTACAGTACTACAGTATATATCCTGATTATCCCATCCTCCTTAGATCAGTGTTTCTGATCTTACCCCTCCCATCAACATCTTGGCGTGAGTTACATTGATTGCATTAACTGTTTATTCACTTCAACTTTTTATCTATATATATATAAGACTGAAATAATGTTTGTGTGTGTATTTGTGCCCCCTTTGATTGTCCGGCAGACGGCCACAGCTCATTGGCCTGCGGGGTGGGCTGACATCACAGCAGGGCGTACCCCCTCACACCGTGTGCGCCTCTTGGCCTCACTTGGACTTGGCAGCTCACTTGGCAAGACCACACAGTGACTACTTTGCAACTCCTCTATTTGTACCGTTGCACAACGCTTCCCACGCTCCTCGCCTCACCGCCGCAGATCTCACACTTCCATCCGCTCCCTCACCGGCCCCTGGTCACACCACTACCCACGCTCCTCGGTGCTGCCGGCACCCGCGCACACCGCCTCACATCCGCTGATCTCACCCTTCCACCCGCTCCCTCCCTCACTCTCTCTCTCTCCCCCTCCATGCCCCTGTCCCAACACTGCATGCATTGCAAGCCAGGCCAGGTGTCGGATGCTTTCTAAATGTACCACACTAGAAAATATTGTCTTAAACGTGTAATTCATGTAATTTTTTATTCATTTCAGCTCGGGGGACCCCCTGCTTCCTGAGAGGCAGACTTTCAAAGGGGGTGCCGGCATCTTGGCAAAGTTTAAGGCTCCCGCATCATGTGGACCTATAGGAAGCCAAACCTAATGATGCCATAGATTTCAATTGGCTGCAGGGTGCAGGAGCGTTGGAACTCCGCCATTATGTGTACACTGCTAGCACAGCAGAGCGGCTACCGGCACCCCCTACGGAGCTATCTCCGCAAGCAGGGGGACCTGCGGGGAACCTGAAATGAATAGGGTTCAGCTCCGGAAACTCCCTGCTTCAATCCTATGTAAAAAGAGAAACAAAACATTGCCCGCTTAGATTGGCTCTTTAAAATGTCTATCTCAGACGTGTGACCTCTTGGTAAAATGAGTAAGATTTCCATATTTTAGGTGTATAGCTGCCATATTTTAGGTGTATAGCTGTAGTGCATTCAAAAGGCAGTTAAATAGACAGAGTTGCTACTTCAACAAAATGCAGCCAAAACTAATGCCAGAATGCAGTTCTCCTACAGAGAAATAACACCTTCTCATGTATCCTCTTTTGCACTGAACGTGATTTCATTACAAATTCAACAAATAAAGGTGCATTACGTAAAGTTGTAATATCATAAACAAACATTGCACATCTGTGAAATAAATGTTGCCTCTTTCAAGGGCAATCGAAAAACATGCACAAGAAAGGGGAAAAAAACCTTTCAATGTATGACCTTTTTGTACTTGATAATGTGTTTTGATTACTCAGCGTTCAGGAATGATGCTGGAAATACTGAAGGTACTGTATATAAAAAAAATGTAGTGGATGTGTTTCCATGTATGGGGTGTTAATAGTCTACAGTCCTTTTTTCCCCTTCTTATCAGAAGCAGATAATATACTCTTTCTTTTGCCCAAAAATATGCGTTTGTTTCTCTTCAACTGAGTTTACAGTAGATACCTTTTGAAGGTTTAGACACCATCATAACTTGCAAGGTTAATCACATCTGTCCAATCATGATATTAGCTAAAGAATTGTGCTGAGTGGATGGTTATCATACAATACTACTTTCCACTTACAGGGATCATGAATGCCTTTTTCAGTTGTTAAACTTTTTTAATCTAACCTATACTGGGGATCGGTCCACCAGAGCTATTTGGTGGTCCTTGACTTCTGTGGACCCCCTGATTCCAGAGCGGCATGCCCAGTGTCTACTGGGCAAACACTCCCCTCATTGTAAACTATTAGCACCTTGGGGCAGGGATTTCCTTCTTATTGTCTCAGTTTGTCTTAACTTATATGTACTCTTCTGTAATATAATATTATGGTCCGCCCTCCCACATTGTACTGCACTGCGGAAAATGTTGGCGCCATACAAATAAAATAATAATAATGAAGATTCAAAATAGCCACAAGGTCAGGGCTCTCTCTCGCAGCTCATAGAAAAGCTGCAACGTCCTCTGGAAGATGAATGTCGCAGTTTCTATTGTTGACCTTGTGGCTGAGTTTATAGTCCGCCGCTATACTGTTTTTGTAGGGTTTTTTTTGTGGCAAAAAAATTACAAATATCTAGAGAACCAAGGGGTCTACAAAATCTAAAGCAATCTGATCAATTTAAAATTAAATGAGTGAGATGAAAATTAAAATTTAAAGTAATTATACAGTATATTTATTTATTTATAAAATGTTTTACTAGGAAGTAATACATTGAGAGTTACCTTTCGTTTTCAAGTATGTCCTGGGCACAGAGTTAAGTCAAATAATTACCTGGTCTAACAAAAAAAAATTCTAGCTAGGGTCAGAAGCTAATATTTACTAACTGCAGTGTATCTTAAGTTAGTGTGGTTGACATTATGACTGCTGACCTTAAAATTGCATTCTTCAAATTAAGATTGTGCAAATATAAAAGATTATAGAACTCTAGAGCCGAATTACTGAATACAGAAGATATGATCCGGACAAGTCTTAAAACATTGAAAACACATACACAGAAAAGCGTGCACCAGGACAATGATATCAGACATTACATTTTTGATGTTAAAAACGACACAAGTATTTTCAGTGGAAATAATTACAGGATAATGCTTTTAAAAAACCTCATAACACATTTTAGCCCTATTCTTTATTTTCTTCTTTATTAGTTCTATTGGGTTGTTTCTATTTTCTTGCTGCAGACAATGAGTCTATAATCCCAGGTAGCACATCCCCCAGTTGGATAGAATAACATACAAGGTATTGACAGAGGTAGTTCCTAGCTATGATGGATGGTGCTCCCAATGATGAAGCTGTCACTTATGTGCCAATAGACTCAATAGTCTCATGTCATGGCTCAGGAATCTGTCTATATTTCTCTAATCCCCATGAGGATTATTACTTCTTCCCATCTTTGAGTCAATAGAAATATAATTGCAGGTTGTATAGAAGGAATTAAAAAAGAACAATGAGAATTAAGACAGTAAATACAAGATTAAAAGCTGATAATGGCCCACACTTGCTAAGCGGTGCTAAACTGGTAGGCACATTATGGTTCATTTGAGTGAATGGGCTACAGTATACGGTGCCTTACACTTTACCACAAATGAGTAAATATAGCCCAAAATGTGGTGTAGATTTGATAAATGCCATTGATTCTCTTGAGGTTTCTGACATTATCATATCCAAAATTTGTAAAGAAAAATACTGGTTTGGAAGTTGAATATGTTTTATATTCTTGGACGTCATCTCAGTCCAATGCCAATATTCACTATATACACAAGTTGTGACAAAGATTCTTGGGCAACACATGTGGTGTTAACAGGACCACGAAAAACAACATTGCTCCACATTGTCCCCATCTGAGTTTGTCACTGCACATATCCCATCTGACTTTTACCTTATTACCAACAGGTGGTTTCCTTATTATACCCAACGCAGTAATTGGTTCAAAAGAAGATACAGCTTGCCATGCAGAGATCAATATTCCCGCAAAAGAATCTCCACTCAAGAGTAAGTATGGGAGTTCCACGTTCGTCTGTGTTAAATAGCCACTACATGTGCTATGCATTCATTGGTTTAAAGTTGAGGTACTTAGGCAGTTACTGTATAGCTGGCCAGGATGTGAATGGCGATAGCCCTGAGCACTTACACAATACAATAATGCTGAGGTTCAGGCAGAGTTTTGAGAGTAGGCAAGGTTATAATCGGGCAAGAGATACAATAGGAACAGATGGCAGCCAGAGTAGATAGCAGACAAACTTACTTTGCTTTTATGGTATGTCACCATTAAATCTCCCATATTAATAAAATATAACTAGACTCATGATCTCATGTATCATTTCATGTTCTTAGGTCTCTCTTTGCTTACTAGAAAACGGAGTTTAAATCAGAATTAGATTATTTTATAAAAAGTCTAAAACCAAGCAAATTATGTAGAAAAGGTTATTCGACATCTGTTTTGTTTAAGAAACCTGTTATTGCCTAGTTACATTTCAGTTTCTAAGCTTTACCATCAGAAGACCGCATAGTTTAGTGCCAAATGTTTAATACAGATATAGCCCAACAAACTTTCCTCCCAGCCAGAGGTTGCATGAGGAAAAAGACCAAGGCAACACCTGACCTTGTGAGAGCAGCAGGCATGGTAGCGTTACAGTAAGCCCCCCACAAGCCACAAGAAATGTACTTTTTTATCGTGGCTTTAGCTGGGTCACCATCATCTTAGAACGATTATGTAATATGAAGATTTGTTTACAATATTAATATATTATATATAAAATGCAAGTTCAGACAGCACTACGCATAGATAGTCTAGAAAAATATAAAAGAAAAAAACAAGGTGCCCGAAGCCAAAAAGGAATCCTTAGTTCCTAAAGACTAAAATAGATAATCAAGGGGTTCCTCACCATTCAAAATAGAACAGTAAGCTATACAGTTTATCTTGTTTGTTCCCCCAGCATGTGTTTAGTATATACAGTAGCCTCTTTTTTTGGTGGTTCTTGAGCTTACTGGGATATTGTGTGTTTACCTCTTTTTTGGTATTTAACTTTATCCATTTTTTAGGTTTCATGTCCCATTTTTTCTGCACATTTGCCCTTGCTCCATGTCTATAATATTATGTGAATAAGTATTTTTTCATTTATATTTGTTTTTTGTCATTGTTTTTGTGACGGTGAAGGGGTTAACCAGGCTCATCAATAAAGGTCAAGCCCACTTGGTTACCCCTGATCCGTGTGTTGGGGTCCAACAGTGTCAGCTCCTGGACCCAGATGTCTTAAATGCATTACCGTGACTGTGTGCAAATTATGCGACATTAAAGATTTCTCAGTGTTTTGCCTTTCCTCGGATGCTGGGACCAGGAGATTTATAGGCTGTGAGTTTCAAGGTAGGTTTGATGGAGAAACTTCTGTCAGATTTCGTCTATTTAGCGGGGTTCCAAAAAATTACTCGAGACCCCAAAAATGTACCCCAGATTTAGGTAAGATTCCCAGCTACATTGAAGCGCAGTGCTCTGGTCAAAACCCTACCATGAAAAGCATTCTTGCAACTCACCGCCAAGATCCCTGCTGCAGCATCGTCCAGACAAGGTAAATGGGTATGAAGGGGTTAAAAGATATCTGCAGTTATACACGGAGTCCTTAGTATAGCAGGGACTCCCCAGTATAGCAGAGGTACCCAAATATATGCCCAGGCACCCTGAGCCGAGTATAGGGGTTCAGGGGGTGCTCCAGCTAGGTGATAAAGCTGAGCATTTTTACAGTGTGTAAAAGTTTTAAAAGTTATTGTTCTATGTTGTGCCAAGATTCCAGAAGTCCAATTTGCCATAAGGGCAAGAACGGGTCGGACTGGGCCCAGAGACGCCTTGCTGCGATTGCAAGGAAAAAGGCTGCAGGACTTTTTAAACCGGAATGTTTTCTAAGTCCCCACTTCCGCACTGGACTGTTTTAAAGACTTTATTTCAACTAGGGAAGTTAGTTTGTCAACCCCAGTACCCCAGTAAGTGTATCTTTTTCTGTCTATTGTAATTCAATGTGTGTTTGCCTGTTTCTATGCAATAAATTACAATTTATTTTACTTATTGGCTTTGCTCAATGATAAGATCCCGGTATAAAGGAGTATTTTGCCTGGTCTCCCGTTACAGTTTTTCAGATGTATCTTGTTTTGGCTTTTCTTTTTTTGTGTGTGTTCTACTTTGTAGCTTTAAACTACTTGTTCCATTAAATTTGATGTTTCAATTTGATACATTTTTCAAACATTCATGCTTGGGGACCCAGGTATAGGCTCCTGTATAGTTGTTGAATGCAGACGACCCCCTTGAAAATCTACTAATATACAATATATGAGTAATAAGAATTACCACTGGAAACAATTCAACTCACACTAAAGTTTGCTGTTTGCTGTTAGTGATAAATATGGATTTTTTTAAACTTCTAATAGTCACTTGAGTCCTTTTATGGGCCAACGTAATGTTATTGCATACCTATCCAAAAGGTATTTTCAAAGTAATGTCAAACTATATGATAGCTAAGCACAAAGCTACGATGAAGAAAATGAAACATAGGTTAGCTTGTGGTCTCTTTTTGTCGATTACTGAGGCTAGATCACCAATAAACACTTTATCATCATGGCATCTTTCATTCAAGGCTCTTGCGAATGGATTTTGCTTTGACTTCCATCACTTGTGAAGTCCTGGCATACATACGGTAACTATGCAAACCACCTCTATTCAGCGGCACTATTTCAGTTTTTCTAAGGCGGGATCTTAATGTTGAGGGCATTAAGGCCCCTTAAATGCTCTTTCTTACAGAAAAAAATGGATTATTGAGGACGCATCATCAGTAATATTGTAAAAAAAATTATAATCGCAATCAAATAATGAAAACAATGTGGGGTGCGAGTTCCCAATATATCCTCCTCCATGATATCACAGGAAACAAAACAAAAATCTAACGGGAACCAGCACTCAAAAAACTGTTTGAAATGGACTCACATCAGTAACGTTTGCAGATTTATCCAAGTAGAATCACTGTGCAACACTTTTTTAGGACAAAGAGGTTTGGCAGAGGAAGGGATGGTTGGTCCCAAAAAGCATTGCAAGGGGGAAGGAGTGCACCGTTCTGCACATGACTGACTCTTAATAGGATTCTACTTGAATAAATCTACAAAAGTTACTAATGTGGGTCTATTGCAACTTGCGTTCCAGTGCTACTATCCTTTTGCTTTTTGTTTTACTCCTTGGTTCTTAAACATGATGATTTGACAACCCGCCTATATTTAAAAGCACATGTGGATATAACAAAATGTCACTCCTACCAAGACTAAAGTATCACATTCTTTTCAGAAACTTCCATAATGGGCAATTAAAAAATATATATTTCTAAATCAATATTTTCCTAAAACTAAAAACTACTGGCGAACGTGATGAATGCCTTTAAAGGGTGGCAAATAGAAGATAAGCCGGCACCATAATAAGTTGGTATGAATACATGGTGGGGGTGAGAAGAAAAAGGTAAGGGCACCCTAAATGGCACCCCTGCTGGCACTGTTTATTAGGCAGAATCCAGATAATTCACATATTTAAATGTACTGTATTTGCTTTCCATCTTTTGTTCAAGCAAAGTGCTAGGTGAAGATTTCTTGTTATATATAACAGCCACCAAATAACCAAACATTTAGTTCTGGGCGAGTTATCGCGTTTTACACTCGATAAACTGCACTAGAACCACATGCAAAGCATATTTTTTAAATTGCGGTTAAAATCATGCAATTTATATACATTTTTCCAGAACTTCCCTTGCGGAATAGGGTCTCTATACACAATTTGTATAGCCCCAAATACTTATAGCCTTTTGAGAATTATAATATAGAGTTAATGTAGCATTATGGTTGAGCTTGAGTTGCAGATGGGCAAGGGTCCTGTGTTGTGTGTGTGTGTTGGATGTTAACAGTCAGTGATGCACTCTGTTATCTTAATTCCCATGATACCTGAGAGAGTGAGTAACATTATACCTTTGTTAGCTACTTTATTGTTTTAGGAGCAATCCCTGTATCACCAATAAAGGTAAAGTTCTCTCTGTTTTTGCAAGTTACTTTGAGAATTAATACGCTTATTATTAATGTGTCTGCTGTCTAATATGATGGGAATGTTTTATATGACAGAAGTATAATACATTTCTATTTGTGAAGACTACAGGATAGCACAGTGTGTCACTGAATGTCAGAGCAGCAAATCAGCATTCATCCAAGCTCAGTATTCCAGTGCAGAATGGCCATTAAAGGCAACTAACAAAGAATTTCTAAGAAGGCCTGTATATTCTGAAACACAGTTGACCTCCCAATGGATTTATGCTGTACAGCATCTTGTTAAGATATAATGAACATGGCATTTAGAATTTTGTGTGGTTCAGTAGTTGTGTTTTGACCTCTCCTAAGCAGCAGTCTAGAAAAAATATAGATAATAGGATGAAAATGGAAAATGCTTACCCCAGCGTTCGTTCTTGGCTCATTGGGTTCTGCAAGAACCTAGAAAAAAGAAAAAGAAAACATTTTTAGTTTTTGTAAATACACAAGATATGGCTGCGAATACAGTTCTGTATCTGTCCCTATGTCTGATATATTTATATTCTACTTTTGCCTTTCCTTTAGCTTTATTGATCAATCCTTATTGTATCATGACTGCTTGATGGTCTGTGGGGACATTAGTTGTTTCAGCTCAATTCCCACTAGATTGGTATCCATATGAATGAAATGATTAGAACATATACTAATTGGCACCCCATGTGTTTTGTTGCTCATTTCTGTGCTAAAATCAGCAGTGCTTCCAAAACATGATCTTCCCTTCTACAGCAGAAGAAACAAAAATCAATACCACTGCAAAATGGATGAGAATAAATGGTTCATTAGTACTGAATTACCAAGCTTCCCTCGGTAACCAGAGTAAATCACAAAGGTCCATCCCAGCACTGCTACTGTCCATATTATCGAAATAAACGCTTGCATAAAGGCGCAACTTGAGGTACATTTTCCTGTGTGATCCATTTGGCACTGCTCATTAAAAATTGATATCCCCTTTACTGGTATATAACTTTACAAAGGTTACACTGTATTTTATACTGACTTTCAGTTTGCACATTTTCTTCAGTTAATGCTGCCTTTTCACAATTGTAATCCTCAGTGGAACAATTTGTTTATATTCTTGTATGCTTTGGTTATGTTCTTACTAATGTAGACCATGTGAAGCAATTTGCGTTGCTTGGCTTTTTTTATTTTGACTGGAGCCAGTGAATGAAGCGTTTAAATATAGCATTCTTACATTATGAATGTTAACATATTTCCGCTTACTTTCAAATGCCTCCTTCCCAACCTCAATAAAGAATCTTAGAAACAAAAGGTGCACAATCATTTCATTTTTTCCCCAGAAACAATGAAAAAAGATGTGGGCTCCAACTATCCACTGGTTTGGTGATGGTATACCCTTTGAAATGTGGGATGGGTATTAAACACAACCTTGGTGCGGGGTCACAATTCCTAGAGTAAAACCCTAGATAATAGTGCTCTATCTCAACACAATAATGGCTGTGTGACATGAACCATATAAACCATACGATGTTATGGTAATATGTGTCTAATACAGTGGCTTCTTAAAAATGGGTAAATACGTAAGACACAATAGATAAAACAGGGGTTGTTTTTATGTCCCAGAGTGTCCAGTATAGCAATACTTGCTTGTGTACTGAATATATATAATATACATTATTTGCTACAAAGCGCTCCCTGTTTTTGTTTGTCTTGTTGCTAATTTCATTTTTTTCTGCTGCTCCTCAGCCAACTGTAAATAGGAATATTTCAGAGAATTTCTTATTGATACATAGTTACATAGTAGATGAGGTTAAAAAAAGACGTACGTCCTTCAAGTTCAACCTATGCTAAATTTAGACAACAGATACTTTATCCTATATCTATACTTACTTATTGATCCAGAGGAAGGCAAACAAAAAAAAACCCATTATTATATCATCCAATGATATCTCATAAGGGGGAAAATAAATTCCTTCCCGACTACAAGAATTGGCAATCGGATTAATCCCTGGATCAACATCCTTCCCATGTATACTTATTTGGTATGTCCCTGTATACCTTTCCTTTCTAAAAAGGTGTCCAACCTTTTTTTGAACAAATTTATTGTATCTGCCATCACAGTCTCCTTGGGTAATGAATTCCACATGTTAACTGCCCTTACTGTAAAGGACGCTTTCCTTTGTTGCTGGTGAAATCTCCTTTCCTCCAACCTAAAGGGATTGCCCTGAGTCCTTTGTACTGCACTTGGGATTAATAGTGTATGTGACAAAAGTGTATGTGATATTTAGAGGGTTATTTTCTAAATGGCGATATTGCTGATTGTGTCACTATTGTGCCACACATGTTAAGGAATAATCCCCTAAGTATCACATACACTTTGTAGGTTCTGGAAAACTGCTCTCCCTTAGTATCACCTGTACAGCAACTTCATTCAAACTACTGTAAACATGCATGAAATCAAATTACACGTTAAAACAACCTTAACTTATTGCGCTTAAGTCCCTATATATGTACAATTACTATTGGTACATATTTATTAGTTTCAGAACCTATTCTTCAGCTGTACAATGGACCTGATTTTTTTTATGAAACAGTGTTTATCTGTGTGCTCTATGTATTAAAATAACAAGTATGGAAGGGGTACATAGACACTCTTTAGTGCAGTTCTGCTCCCAGGAAGCATGTAATAAGAGCTTTATGTTCTAAAATATCATACAATTCTCAATCAAATCATGGGCACTGATCAGTAAAAGACACAAGACCTCAATTATGCCCCCCCGAAAAAGACCCTATTGAGACATGCTGGACTTTTTAAAGAAAGGCAGGAGGCAGCCCATACACAACAAGACTCCCTGCATGGTAACTCTGATTCATAAATGGAGGAGGTCTAAGATCTGCAACTATGTACAAAAAAGGACATTAACAAGCTTTATTCCAACCTAAAATCGCCTTCCAGACCGAAATTCAGAAAGATTTGAGAGGTGATATATCTCACCTGACGGAGAGAACCAATAGTTTTGAAAAGAAAATGGTGGAGATCTTTGCTACACAAGATTACTTCTCTCAAGATCTGATTCACCTCTAGACTAAACTGGATGAGAAGTCAGAGAGCCAAGAAGACCCCGACAACAGGTCACGTAGAAAAAATCTGCACTGTATCCAACCTAAGTGTATTTAGGTCATTATGGCACATAATTTTCTCTGATCCTTAGAATTATATCTGAGACCTTTCAGGACCACACTCATGACAAGGCAGCAGTCAAGGGAGCTGCAGATCTGTGCAGTCTACGCTGCTCAGTTTTGATCTGGCTGCGGAACTGTGAGAGAAGGAATGCTCTCAATTGATTTGGGAGTTTTTGTTGCCCCCATCGTGAGCCCTGACCATGGGCATCCCCTTTTCTGAGTGAGAGGCGGAGTGTGGGCACTTTATATGGAGGCCATCTTTTTCTCTTGCGTGGAGAAGTCAAACAGCACTCCCAGCTGCTCTGATGTCTGCGGATAGATGTGCAGGACAGGTGCTGAGCTGAGGGATTTCTATCAGCGCCGGAACCTTAGGATCTGGGTGATATTGCTCAAAAGATCTTCTTTTCAGGAAGGGCATTACTGTTCAATGGTTTTACATGTTTTTCTCAGTACATTTTTTGTCCCTGCGCTTCTCTTCTCTTTTCTCATGATTGCATGAGCCACCTGAGAACAGCTGCCAGACTAACTACAGAAAGACTTTAATTAAGCTGGCAGGCGTGTGGAAACAAATATCCTTTACACTGACAATCACTTTGTATTCATTTGACACAGTAACAAAATTGAACTTGATTTGGACACTTTTGTATTGTGTTTTTTCCTACAAAGACTCTTTTTAGTTACTATACGATATGGACACTGTTTTGGTTGATTATATACATTTTAGGTATAAGAATTGCTTTCCCCTTTATAGGAGCACTGAATTGAAGATTATTATTTTATTGTTTGTGGATATGTTTATTCATTCATTCAATTAGCGCAATGGGAATCTTTTTCTCTCTGTATACCTCCCACGCCTGTTTCCTGTGCTTTGTCCAAATATATCAAGCACATGTTTACTCCTGGATAGGGCACACAGGGCTCTACACCCCACAGCTCTTAACTTGGACGTCCCCAGAAATGTTATTTTACGTCTAAATTATTATGATGTTAAAGAAACTATCTTGGCAGCTGCCAGAAATTGGTCTGTGGTCGAGTCTGAGGGGCTCAAACTATTTCACCATCATTCCCGTTCCCTTACAGAAGGTGCAGGAGCTGCAAGTGGTCACTGAAGATCTCCAGGAGAGAAATGTCAGATATGAGTAGGATTTCCTTTTCATTTGATTGTGATCAGAGATTTATTTATTTATAAAATATTTTACCAGGAAGTAATACATTGAGAGTTATCTCTCGTTTTCAAGTATGTCCTGGGCACAGGGTTAAGACAAATAATACATGTTTACAAATACAGTTACTTAATGAGCAGGGTATTCATTATTGTGACATAGTCCAAAGATGTTAGGCAGCTTTCTGCCCCGTTTTAGGTCAGAAAGTGCAGGAATAGTTAAAAAAGGATCCATTCCACAGCTTCACATTAACTCAGACTGGTGGATGGAAAATCCAGACCACAGATTACAATGTGTCTAGTTCTCCCTCACCTGCTCTCCTAATCACTTGCACAGGTATTTAGAGCAGAGAGGTTTGCATTTCAGTCTCTCTCCTTAGAGCCTGGAGGCTGGGGGTATCGCTGCTCCCCTGTTTCCAGTTTCGGGGTGGACGGCCCCTCCAAGTATCACAGTACCAGAGGATATGCCTGGACACTTGGGACCGTGTTCCCACCACGAACAGATAAGACAAAACAAATGTTTATTGCTGTTGCTAAAAGACTGTGCTGTATCTAGTGACCCTAAATGAGAGGGCATTGTTTTAAGCTGGGGAACCAGGTTAGTTGGCCCAGTTAGTTCGCAGTTAGAAGCTGATTCTGATGTGTAGTTAGTTCCCTGAAAGGGATAGGATTTCTTTATATGATTTGGTTTTTATTTCTTAAAAGTGACACTGTGTGAAATGCTATAACACTGATATGGGTAAACCGCTGAAGGTTAAATGTCTGAGTACCTCCTGCCTACACATGTTAAAGCTGCAGTACCTAACTTGGATGAAAATAAAGCAGGTAGAAGCCTGAGTTAAGCAACGTAATACTTTGCATGTTCCTGTTTGTTGTATAAATAACCCTAGAAGACTGTGTCGGGAAGAACCCAGACAGACGTCAGCGCTACAAAAGAGGGGCGTTTGTCACAATTTTATACAAGACAATGCATGCACAGTTAAAGATAATTTGTATTATGGGCGTATGAAACAGTTACAGACCAGATTAAAATGTGTGACAGTCTTAGATTTGAAAGAACTTAGACTGGTGGTGGATGTAAGAGTCTCTGGTAGGTTGTTCCAGTTTTGAGGTGCACGGTAAGAGAAGGAGGAGCGGCCGGATACTTTGTTGAGCCTTGGGACCATGAACAGTCTTTTGGAGTATGATCTCAGGTGATAGGTGCTGCATGTGGTAGGGGTGAGGAGCTTGTTCAGGTAGCTGGGTAGCTTGCCCATAAAGAATTTGAAGGCAAGACAGGAAAGGTGAACTTTGCGCCTAGACTCGAGTGATGACCAATCTAGTTCTTTGAGCATTTCGCAGTGATGTGTGTTATAGTTGCATCGGAGAACAAAACGACAAATTGAGTTGTAGAGGGTGTTAAGTTTGCTAAGGTGGGTTTGAGGTGCTGAGCCATATACTATGTCTCCATAATCAATAATTGGCATTAGCATCTGCTGTGCAATACGTTTTCTGACCAGGAGACTTAGGGAGGATTTGTTCCTGTAAAGTACCCCTAGTTTGGCATAGGTCTTGGTTGTCAGGGTATCAATGTGCATCCCGAATGTTAAGTGGGAGTCAAACCATATGCCCAGGTATTTAAAACTAGTAACAGGAGTTGGGTGGTGTTAGTGTTGGTTCTAATCTGGAGCTCAGTCGCTGGAAGCTTTAAAAATTTAGTCTTGGTCCCAAACACCATTGTTACAGTCTTGTCAGTGTTTAAAAACAGTTTGTTTTGGGAAATCCAGTTTTCGAGTCTGAAAAAGTCAGACTGAAGTATGTGTTGAAGGTCAGAGAGGCTATGGCTGTGTGCATATAGGATTGTGTCATCTGCATACATGTGTATTGAGGCTTCCTGACAAGCTGTGGGAAGATCATTGATGAACACTGAGAAGAGTAGGGGCCCCAGAACAGAGCCTTGCGGGACGCCACAGGTGATATCCAGGGGGTTAGAGTTAGAGCCAGAGATGGACATATGTTGGGATCTACCTGATAGGTAGGACTGAAACCAGTTTAAAGCATGTTTCCCTATTCCAGAGCTCTGGAGTTTGTTGAGCAGGATAGCATGATCAACAGTATCAAAAGCCTTTGCAAAATCTAGGAATACTGCACCAGGGAGTTGAACCCGTTCCATTCCACACTGGATTTCATTGCAAACTTTTAGCAGGGTAGTTACGGTAGAGTGTTTGGGGCGAAAGCCAGATTGGGATTGGCTAGGGAAATTTGTCTTGTTATAGTAATCGCTTAATTGGGAGTGGACACATTTTTCCATGACTTTGGATAGGATTGGGAGAAGGGAGATTGGCCTGTAGTTTGAGACAGTGTTTTTGTCCCCACTTTTGAAGATTGGGATAACTTTGGCAGCTTTCCAGGACTTAGGGATATGGCCAGCAGAAAGGATAGAGTTGACTATGGAAGCAATTGGTTTGGCAATTGCTGGGCACCAAGTTCTAGGAACCTAGATTGTAGTAAGTCAGGTCCACATTGGCTGCTTAGTTTTAATTTGAGAAGCACTTGTGTAATCTCCTCTTCGGACACTGGGCCAAATTGAAAATTGTGGGCAATGTTGGGAGGGGGTGGGGCTATAGGGGTACTCCCAGGATGAGATTCAGGTTTGTGGTTTGGGTTGCGTTTTGCTAATAAGTTAGTAGCACACCCCACAAAGTAATCTTTGAATGCATTTGCAATGTCGTGGGGTTTGTCAGAGTAATATCACCCTTAGTGATATTACTTGGCTGTTGATGGTTAGAAGGCTGGAATATGTTGTTGATAACCTTCCAGAAGTTAGCTGGGTTTGATGTGTTCTGGAGGAGATTGTCAGAGTAATATTGTGCTCTCAACTCTACATTAAAGACCCTTTGGAGGTTGACCACTTCCTGGAGCTGGTGGTCATGTGCACTGGGACAGTAGCATGTTTATAATTGGGGAAAGGGGGGGAGGGGGTGGTAACTTCTGCTCAGCTTATTATCATAGGAAATAAGTGGGTAAGTAATGGTGCTGTGCTGAGAAATATATTGATAATACACCTAAGAGAAATAACTCAGCTGAGAGCACTCTATAACTCAGAGTAGGTAAATTGTAGTTGTTAAAAATTCTTTTTATTAATATTGTTTAAAATAAGTGGGTCTACAAAAATGAGACAAAAATTACCGTATATCCCAGTCAAGTCCTGCTATCTCCGGGGTATAATTATCTGTTAAATGCTGATGTTAGCATTTTAACCAAGGTAGCACACATATATATATATATATATCTCACCCTATAGCAATGTGTGTATAGGTGTACTTGCACTCTATTATACCTCCATGATAATCCCCTGAAGGGTAAATACCAGAAGTAAGTGAGGTGTTTCCCCTCCTAATCAAATGCTGTAATCGTAATGTAAGCTTATCAGTTTGCAGCAATTGATGTGTGCTAGTATGGTGATATAACCCCTAGTTATTGTAGGTGATTATGATATTTAAGTACAAAATAACCCCTGGTAGCTGCAGGTATACACACTTAAAAATCCAGGAGAAGTATCTGGATAGAAGAGATGAGATATACATCCAGACCCCACACTGCTTGTATGATAGAGGCAGTGCTTCCGGGTGCTCCCGATCTGGTAAGTCAATTGCAGGCTCTTAAACTTGTCTTACTAAATCGAGCTCCTCACAGCAGATCAGGTTAAGTCTATGTGGTAATATGTACAATAGGGGACTGCGCTTGGGTAAGATATGCCAGCAAAAATTAGAAAAATAATAAAAAGTATAAAATTAAATAAAAACCTATATATCAAAGCATAAACTCTTACTGCATAATCAATTAAACCTAATTAATTGTGCATAGACAAATACATATGGTGTGCTGTGGACCCTCTTATATACACATAATAGAAATAGTCCTATGGAGTCCAAAAAATGTGTCCAATGTGGGGGAATAAAACAAAGCACTATCAGGAAACAGGCAGCTTCTTAACAAGGGCACAACGACCTCCCTCTCCACCTGCATAGAAAAAAAGAAGAAAAAAAGCGCAGAATCCTAGTGCATTACTGTGCAACAAATATATTTAATTCCCAAAAAAGGCTCATAAAATGAACTCACAAACATAGAGTATAAAAAGGCATGTTATGAGATAATACTCATGCTCCAAAGGATCAGGAAACGCCGCTAATCTGCTGTACTGCTCCGTGACTCCACTGTGTCCGATATAGCCCTCGTTGTTCACCGCCAGCAGGAACTCACGATATCAGGTTCTCCACAAACTCCTCTCCCCGGGCATAAACCAACAGATGATTTTTGGTTCCCACCGGGGACGATGGATGCGGCGGAACAGCGGATGACGTCACACGGTAAGTATGGATACCGAACAGGTTAGAATGCCGAGCAGGTATGAAAGAAGAGGCGTTGGAAGATCCACTGCACACCTGGCCCTACGCGTTTCATCAGATAAACTGACTTTCATATCTGCTATAGAAAAAATAGAAATAGAAGAAAAGAAGCGCCAAATCCTAGTGCATTACTGTGCAAACTTGATAAATTTAATGCCCAAAAATCTCAATAAAAATGAACTCACAAACATAGAACAATTAAAAGCATTTTATGAGATATACTCATGCTCCAAGGACCAGGAAAACGCAGCTTGACTGCTGTCTTGGCTCCGTCACACCTCTGGATCTGAATGCTGCCTTTGCTGTTCACCGATAGCAGGAACTGACGTTTTTGGCACTCCGCAGTGATCTCTCCCCGGGTATACACCGACAGATGCTTTTTTGTTCCCACCGGGGACGATGGATATCGCGGACCAGCGGATGACGTCACAAAGATGGCGGAGGATACCAGACCAATTTAATTCAAAGCAGTTCTGAAGCAGGCGTTTGTGAAGGTCCACTGCACACCTTCCCTACGCGTTTCATCAGATGGACTGACTTCTTCAGGGGGTCCGAACAGGTTAGAATGCCAAGCAGATATGAAAGTCAGTTTATCTGATGAAACGCGTAGGGCCAGGTGTGCAGTGGATCTTCCAACGCCTCTTCTTTCATACCTGCTCGGCATTCTAACCTGTTCGGTATCCATACTTACCGTGTGACGTCATCCGCTGTTCCGCCGCATCCATCGTCCCCGGTGGGAACCAAAAATCATCTGTTGGTTTATGCCCGGGGAGAGGAGTTTGTGGAGAACCTGATATCGTGAGTTCCTGCTGGCGGTGAACAACGAGGGCTATATCGGACACAGTGGAGTCACGGAGCAGTACAGCAGATTAGCGGCGTTTCCTGATCCTTTGGAGCATGAGTATTATCTCATAACATGCCTTTTTATACTCTATGTTTGTGAGTTCATTTTATGAGCCTTTTTTGGGAATTAAATATATTTGTTGCACAGTAATGCACTAGGATTCTGCGCTTTTTTTCTTCTTTTTTTCTATGCAGGTGGAGAGGGAGGTCGTTGTGCCCTTGTTAAGAAGCTGCCTGTTTCCTGATAGTGCTTTGTTTTATTCCCCCACATTGGACACATTTTTTGGACTCCATAGGACTATTTCTATTATGTGTATATAAGAGGGTCCACAGCACACCATATGTATTTGTCTATGCACAATTAATTAGGTTTAATTGATTATGCAGTAAGAGTTTATGCTTTGATATATAGGTTTTTATTTAATTTTATACTTTTTATTATTTTTCTAATTTTTGCTGGCATATCTTACCCAAGCGCAGTCCCCTATTGTACATATTACAACATAGACTTAACCTGATCTGCTGTGAGGAGCTCGATTTAGTAAGACAAGTTTAAGAGCCTGCAATTGACTTACCAGATCGGGAGCACCCGGAAGCACTGCCTCTATCATACAAGCAGTGTGGGGTCTGGATGTATATCTAATCTCTTCTATCCAGATACTTCTCCTTGATTTTTCAGTGTGTATACCTGCAGCTACCAGGGGTTATTTTGTACTTAAATATCATAATCACCTACTAGGGGTTATATCACCATACTAGCACACATCAATTACTGCAAACTGATAAGCTTACAATACGATTACAGAGTTTGATTTGGAGGGGAAACACCTCACTTACTTCTGGCATTTACCTTCAGGGGATTATCATGGAGGTATAATAGAGTGCAAGTACACCTATACACACATTGCTATAGGGTGAGATATATATAAATATATGTGTGCTACCTTGGTTAAAATGCTAACATCAGCATTTAACAGATAATTATACCCCGGAGATAGCAGGACTTGACTGGGATATACGGTAATTTTTATCTCATTTTTTGTAGACCCACTTATTTTAAACAATATTAATAAAAATAATTTTTAACAACTACAATTTACCTACTCTGAGTTATAGAGTGCTATCACAATAGCAAGTTTGCCTTGGGATTCTTCAGGCCCATCAAAGAAGATGCCACCCTGGTCCAAAGTGGGCTCGAGGCAGGGCTCGCCTACGTCAGAAGTTCAGCCAACATAGAAAAGTCAAGGATAACACCCTGATGTTTTACCTAAATGGGTTACTCCCTTCTGGCAGAGATCCGATTATTAATTTTAAACAGGACCATGTCCCTGCCTGCAACAGTAATCTGATGACCCCTAACAATTTTTTCTCCTGGTGAGGCCCACAGGACCAACTTCCAGGTTGTTAAGAAAACTCTGGCTCGCTAAGATGTGCCCAATAAATCTGATGGCAGTTTTAGCCTATATAAGGGTTGAGGGTCAGAACTTCCCCTAATATCCACCTGGACAGGTTCCCCTGGTCCTGGCAATCATTCCAGTCTTCACATCTTCTACTGTTCATGCAATATTTTTTCTATCTGTATGTTTTGCTGCATTTGTTGTTTTTGGCCAAGTGAGAAGTCCTGTGTTAGGTCTCCCCTAGTTTACTATTTCTGTGTATTCCCTATGTAGGCCCTGCCCAATTCTATCACCACCTAATGTTTGTACAGGGACTTTGCCCTCAGTGATCGGCTCTGCAAGCTGCAGAATGCTGGGTAACTTACTGGTCTAGTCCTAGAGTTTACATTTCAGGATTCTCGGTTAAATAATTAACTCCTGAGTTTTTATACCTCACCATATGCAAAATGTGGTTTGCTCAAGAATATGTCACATCCTTCCATTTTCTGTGAGCATGTATGTATGTACTGTATGTATATAATTAATTTATATAGCGCCATCAATGCACATAGCACTTCACAGCAGTAATACACATGATAATCATATAAATACCAAATAATACAAATAACAGATCATGGGAATAAGTGCTTCAGACATAAAAGTAACAGTTAGGAAAATGAGTCCCTGCTCTGAAGAGCTTACAATTTAATTGGCAGGATGAACATACAGGTACAGTAGGAGGGCGTTCTGGTAAGTGTGTTTGCAAGGGGCCAAGCTTTATGTATCAGGTGTATAGTGTTAGCCCCGGAGCTACTCATTTGCTTCATTAAGTTAGTGTGTTTTAAGGTGGGTCTTAAAGGTGGATAGAGAGGGTGCTAGTCGGGTATTGAGGGGAAGGGCATTCCAAAGGTGTGGGGCAGTCAGTGAGAAGGGTTTAAGGTGGGAGAGGACTTTGGATACAAAGGGGGTAGAGAGAAGACATCCTTGAACGGAGACACAAGAGCCGGTATGGTACATATCGAGAAATTAGGGCTGAGATGTAAAAAGGGACAGAAGAGTATAAAGCTTTAAAAGTGAGGAGAATTGAATGTGTGATACGGGATTTGATCACATTTCAGGGATTGGGGGTGAGGCCAGGTGGGGGTGGATGGAGTTCTTGTTGGTCGTTTTTTCGGCACGGAGGGGGACTCTATTCCCCCATACAATGTTTTTTTCTTGGTCCCACTATTCCTAATCTTTATCTCTTTATTTCATTATTCTTACAATAATTCAGTTGCTACATGTCAGCGCTTTCTTGGCCCTGCTTGGCGTGTCTGGCACTGAGGTTCTGTGTTTTTGTGCCATGGTTTCTTCGTACCATGCCGGTTCCAGAATACTTCTATTGTCTGTTTTAGTGGGAACGGGCAGACTAGCAAGAAGTGTAGGGTTTAGCAAGTGAGATATCTAAGTTAAGCTAGTGATCATTATCCCTCCCCAGCCGGGATATGGTTGCTTTGTTCACCGGTATCCTGTTCCTACCTGGGGATTATTACCCATTGCCGCCGGCTGTACAGAGATCATGGGGTCTGATAGCCACAGCTATACCACTGCCATTCATACTCCGACAGCTTCTATATACAGTACTTTGTTGCAAACCTGACAATTGATATTGATCTATAATCTTATTGCTACAATTGTATTTATCTTAACAAAAGACTGTCTGGGTCCACTTGTTGGCAGTCACCATCACTACCACAGCTTCTCAAGCGTTTATTCACTGATACTGTACTATATATTATAGGTCTTAGCCCATAATGAGTAGTTATGTGCCTACATAGGTCCATTATATCTATAACTATTGATTTTGAGCCTTCAGTGATCTGTGTTTACTCCCTTTTCTCTCCCCCTTATCCCACCAATAACTCTTCAATTACTGTTTAGACTCTGATCACAGTGCTAAATCTTTGATTTATTAAATGTTATGTTTTACACGGGTGGTGTGCATCTAAGTGTTTTATTTTACACCTCTCTGTTTGTGTTTTGAAGATATACAGTACTTCTATTTCTGGGTTCAGAAATTGCCGCAGGTTCTTTTGTGTTTGATCTCCATTTGATTTCACATGCATTTTTCCTGGTATTCCTTCCCCAAATATCTATGTGTTCTGGGGAGGGTGTTTTTCTTACCCGACCATGTGGGCTGCTTGCTCCCTGGTGGCTTAAGTCAGGGGAGCGCAAACTTTTGGAGCTGCGTCCCCCCAGGTGCTCGCACCCCCCTTCTTTTTTTACCGGCATCAAATGACACTGCGGATGATGTCACATAACCCCGTTGTCATGGCGATGGGCATCAAATGATGCCGCATTGCTACAGTAACACGGCACAACAAGACTACTGAATCCTGGTAAGTAGGTTACAGAGGCCTTGCGCGATCCCCTGGCAACCGCCCGCCCCCCCAGCATTAACAATAAATTGTTGGTGCGTATATGTTACATACTGTCATTTTTTCTTTGTCCAGTCTTGTTTCTAGGATTATATATCAACCATGGGGGTTTACCGCTTCAGAAAAGACTTCCACCTTCACTCCTTTTTTAATAGAATTGCAACCCCTTTATTTGCTGTTAAAGGAGGAACATTGGCAAGCTTGTACCAAACTACTTTTTAGTGTCCTATTCTTGTAGTCAATCGCGTGTGTTTCTTGCAGAAAGGCTACTTCTGCTTTTAAGAATTGTAAAATGTTTATGTTTTTCGAACTCTCTCTTAATTTGCGAGTTTATTCCGACAACGTTCCAAGATATGAATCTCATTTTGGACATTATTCAAAACTATCTTTGTGGTTTTACAAGAGAAGACAATTAATTACCTTCCTTCTGTGTTTTGACCATATCCATGTTTCTGTCAGTTTCGTTGCTACGTTAGGAAGGGGTGGGTACACATAAAGGGAAAACAATACAGAAAACCATATATAACTCAATTTGTGCAGCATGACTGCTTCCATTTCTTTCAACTTCCATAACCAATGATACCAATCTCTATCTGAACATGTTCCAAAACCCCAAACACCATTGTCCATTATCCAGTTTAATAACCATTCTATATTTATCTTTTAGATATGTAAATCTTTACTGCTAACATGCTAAGGAAATTCTGATACTGTATTATTTAATAGAATACATTTCCCCAGTCTGATCTTTGTGTGTTTTCTCTATACTGTCTTTCACTCATTGAGTCAGTAGGTGAGGATCTTTCTGTCTATGCCCTCTTTGCTCTCCTCTGGCCAGTGCAATAGGGGGCGGTGACAGTTCTGCATCTGATAGGAATGTATCTTACCCAGTGTCTCTTTAATCCATTTTTCCGCTACTTTAGGTGATTCATATGTCTTAGTGTCAGAAATATTCTTAATGTGGCCGGATATATCAATGGTAACTTTACTTTATTCTTGAAGAGAGTTTCGCAGACATACAGTATGAAAAGTCTCTTCCAGCTCTTGCAACTTCTGCCGAGAAGTCTTAAAAAAATCAACAGTTTTTTACTGTCAGAGTTGTGATGTGCCACCTTTCTCAAGTGTCTTAATACCATTATTTTGTCTTGGAAATTAAGCAATTTGAAGATCACCCAGCTTGCAAACCCTTTGTCTCTAGGTGGGCCAATCTGATGCGCCCTTTTTATTTGCAATGGTAGGAGTTTTTGTATATTCTTAATAGGCGTGGGTTTTCGATTTTGACATATATTTATGGATTCATCGTTATGTGTATTGGGCTCTGTTTGGTTAGGTATTGTTGTATATATATATTACAGGTTTACCCTTTTTCCTTTTCTTTTTTTCCATATCCCATAAAATTGATTTACTAAATAAACAGTTGAACAAAAATAGTAAAAAATTTAAAAAAATGTAAAGTATTGAAATGACCAGGTCCACTAACCTAGGTGTAAAGAAACATATTTTGTGCTGCTCTTTCCATCTTCAGAAGAAGTAAGTCGTTTAATCCCTCTTTCACGGATTAATTATTTGGTGTGTTTCTCATGTTTCGATTTATTTATATAGCATATAATGTGGAGTCATAGCAACTACTTTGTTCCAGGAGAAAGTATTTTTGCAAATGATCATTTGAATGGACCCCATTACAGTTCTGCATAGATGTTTGAGCTTCTGTGACATAAATTTGTTTTGAGAGCTTATGTCCAAACTACTTTACATCGATGACCCTTTTGGTCTGTTAAAATAGGTCAATATACGGAAAGTATTAACAGGAAAGAACACTTGTCACTTTACAGTTCACTTTCCCATGTCAGGTTTACCAGGTGACTGATCGCTGAAGCAGTTGCCTAATTAGGCTTGCAAGTGTGATAAAATGTCCCCACTCTCAACTCATTAGTTAGAGCTTCACAGAGTTTGCGTGTGAATAGAATGCTCTTCTGCACCATTTCCAGGTACAGTATGATTCTGGCCTACGGTGCAAGATGCTGGACTGTTCAGACCTGTTAGTCTACTTGTACATGGTAATGTACTTTTTCTTTTTAAATAGCACCAACCTGTGCACTTTACAGAGACACAGTATTGTGTCTAAATATAAACCTGGGAAGAAGAATACACATATGTACTTAATACATAAAAGTGAACATTGGGAAAAAGTAGCACCTGTCCCAAAGAGCTTACAATCTAACGGGTGCAATGGGAGACATACAGAGAGAAAGAGTATATGGAAGTGCTAATTGCATAGGGAAAGTTTAAGGTGCTAAGAGCATATACCGTACAGTGGGTCATGTGATAATTTTACACCACTGTAGAAATGCTTCCTTGTAACCTTTCAGGTGGGTCTTGAAGATGGGAAGAGAGGGGGCTTGACCGATAATGCGAGGAAGATAATTTAAGAAGTAGGAGTGGTATAAGAAAGATTTTCCATGGGACAAAGCAGTAGATATGTGTGGGACAGAGAGATTACATAGCAATTCTATTTTTAACAGCTACGGAAGTGGTGATAAGGTGGCTGGTAAGGGATCCCCATCACACTCTCCGTAGAGTTTAGCACATCAGTGAGCTTTTCCACTCCGCTCAGTTGGACATGCGCTGCTGTATAAACCTGTGTCTGTCTGTGCTACATGCACACCAGAAATTCATATTTTGTTCTTTTGTCTTGCACGTGATGTCAGTGCAGAACTTTTTTTTACTGCTCCAATAATCACATATTCACACCCAAAGCTGAAACTTGCTGAATATTAAAACAATGCAATACTGTTATATTGATGTGTGATACATGGTTATACTTATATATTTATGTAATGTCACATTGTTTGAGAAGTGCTTGGCACTTTTACAAATAATTAATTGGTCAGACACTGATTCTTGATGACATTTCTGTAAAGCAACATGTATTAAAGTGTTTGTGAGTAAATGAACAGAAAAAAAGTATGTAAATGCACTTATTGCAATGAAAGATGGGCCTCAGGAATCTAGGCTACAAATGAAGAAATAGACAATATGATTGACATGTTTAAAATATGGTTTACAGGTCTTCTATAACCTCATGGATCATTGTGTACAGTAAGTACGTATACCATGTGTAATGCAAGTACATAGTAATAATAGGTAATGAGTGATGACATAGAGATAACCGTGGCATACATCATGGAGTAGTTAAGTTATACCATCTGTGCATGCAGCATTTTTGGCATTAGTAGTGATATATGGTTCTTCATTGCCAAAAAGTTTGGCACAGTTGTTCATGACCTTTTGGACCAGAAGCAGCAGCTCATCAGAAAATGTAATTGTTCCCTCTCTGGGTGTGCACGCTCAGATATTAATGGCGTATTTGTATGGTCTTCAAGTGGTGCTATTCTAAAAAGTTTAGAGAACTATCATCCAATGCAGTAGAATGACCTACAGAAAGTTGTTAATAAGTGCAGCCTTAGGGCTTCTGGAATATTTATGTGGTAATGTGGCCATTGGTTCTGGATGGCGTCTTGCTGAGACTGTAGACACATTGCATGTAGAATGCGCCTTACAGCTACATCCATAAGACATGGTATGGACTTCTTAAGACGGCTTGGTAAATAAGCCGGAGCGTCTTCTCTCGCGATCCGCACCACTTCATAGTAAATCACGATCAATAGCTTAAGTTCTGAATATATATATATATTTATATATATATATCATGTTTTTACTAAAGTATCTTCCAGATAATAGCATGAAACCTATTTTCTGTTTAGCTTTCTAGTTTCAATGCTGAAATAAAAAAAATGGATTACATTTAAACTCTAGGGAAAATGTGTCAGGATTCAGCTTTTATACACAACAAAAGTGAACTATAGCTTCTAGTTGTCTCAACAATGATTCGCCTGTGGCTAAATACTTTATTTCCAATGTTGCCTGTGATTTCGATTGGACAAAATATATACACAAGCAAAAAAAAAAAAAAAACCATTCTAACAAACTTGCTGAGACCAAGGAAGCTGGACTGTGCATTAAAGGCGTGTCGTGAAAAGATCAGAACGCATTTCCTATGTTTTTCTTTTCATATTAAAAATATGGTTGTGCATCTATTTAAATCAATAATGGCAAAAAGATTGTGTCAGTGTATACTTTTCTTTTGCTAAATGTGATGCACCTTTTCTTATGCGTTTGTATAGCCAGAATACTGACATGTAGCCTCCGTGTTTGTAATATCTTTGTCATGATGACTATTTATGGGTGTCAAATTCTGAATTTTTAGATTATACAATTATTCGTATTGTATTTTAAACTGTGATTTTTTTTTCTTGTGTGATTACATGGCAACTCACATACTGTATATTGAGGTGAGAGTTTGATGCTACTATAAATTATACACAACAGAGTGTAGAATTATATTTATGTACCGGGAATATACTACACACATTTCTGACAATCTATTGGTACTAATTCCAATTAAAACACTGTTGGATTAAATGGTTCTTGCGAAATACAGTAACAGTGATCAATCTCAAATCCATTTGGCACACAATTGCCATGTCATCACTAATCTATGCATCTTTCCTCACGCTTAATGTCTCAGTATTGATTCCCTTAAAAGTATTGAGATTTAATTTAAAATTACACTAGTGAACCTAAACTTAAACATATAAATAACTTTATACATTCACAAAGCAGAGGGGATCATTGTCAGTGATGGTTATATATTTTTTTTCTCTCTTAATGGATTTTCTGTAGTCTGCTTCTAAGGCATTATGAATTTCATATCATTTTTGCAGACCTGTCTTGGAAGGAATAAGCATTCTTCCTTTTCTAGGGACCTATGTGTTCTCTTTGTACAGTAAGGGCAAGCAAATGTTACCTTGACACATTGAAGGGCTGATTAGCAACTCAGGGGTTACAACCCATGTCTAATAACGATCCCTCTTTGTTACCGTCTACAGTTTTTGCTCATCATTTTTAGCCACTCCTACAGTACACCCATTACACCAATGTACCTTTAGAATTAAGGGTTCTCGGTATCACACTATGCTCATTACAATAATGGCCACTAAATACAACTAAATATAACTCATTTCGATCTAAGATACAACATGATTGCTGTGGACGGAGTGTAAAAGGCAACATTTCCAGTTATGTAGACGAGAAACCATATTATTAGTGCAGCATGGTCCATTTTTTATCTGAGTTTCTGTTACAGTTCTACAATGTTTTAAAGCCATCACTGTTTTCATATGTATAATGATTGTTCTTGGAATCCAGATTCCAGTCACATAGTGCTGAATATACGAACTTTAGTCACCAAACGAAGCAAAGCAGGACGTGTATGTTTCCTGTAAATTATCGCAAATCCGGATGGGGTCCTAAATACATTTTTTTACATTTGCATTTTTCTACATTTTCTACATTTGTTCTACATGGTCGTAAATAGATTGAACTAGGCAAGGGACACATTTCAGGAAGTGAAAGTGGCTTTGATTACACCTTAGTACAATTCAAGTGGAAGCTTATTTCTGTAAGGTGCAAGATACCGTAATGACCAAAGGGACAAGTGTATAAACTGTAAGAGATACAGCAAAGCTGTGTTTCATTAGCAATCTAAGCAGCTGTAAGAGGTAGACAGAATTGAATTGTAAAAGGTGATCAGAACTGAAGTAGGAGAGAATGTATTTCCCCTTCACAATAAATACATGATTTATCCTTTAAATTACGGTATTTGTCTCTTAATGCTGTAGCAATCAATAATCTCCAGGGAAAAATAGCAGCAAGAAATAGATGGGCACAGTCCCAAACCATTGTACAGTATAATGAAACTTTTATATGTCATTGTAGCTGCAGCCCAACGTTGGACTACAAAAGTGGATGGCACAATGGAGTCCGTGTTTAACATTTATTTTCCTTGCGCTAGACTGCAGACCCTCATCACTCTTGAGTGGTCACCGTCTGCCGTTCTGGCTGCATTTCTCGCCCAGTGTCTGAGAACAATAGGGCCAGGGACCTACTCACTAACCTGCTCCTGGCATTAGCCAAAGTGGCTATTTACAAGTCTACCAGGCAGCGGTTGGCTGGGGAGGCTCCTCTCACCTACCAGTCTCTGTTCTGGGGCGCTGGTCCACTCCCATATACGAAAAGAGTTTGTCCACGATGTGGGCACTGGGCAGGTACCTGTGCTTACCTCCCAGAGGTACTAGTGCTTACCTTCCAGAGGTACTAGTGCTTACCTCCCAGAGGTACTAGTGCTTACCTCCCAGAGGCACTAGTGCTTACCTCCCAGAGGTACTAGTGCTTACCTCCCAGAGGTACTAGTGCTTACCTCCCAGAGGCACTAGTGCTTACCTCCCAGAGGTACTAGTGCTTACCTCCCAGTGGGCCTTAAAGCTGCAGTTCAGTCTTTTTTTTTTTTTTTTTTTAATTTATTTTTTTACTTTAATAGCTTCATGTGGGCAATCTCTATTTACCTAAAGAACTGTATAGCTGTCAGTCAATCCGTTCTCCATCTATTAATCGGCGAAATTTTTGTGACATATTAAAAGCTGGCATTTGTTTATAATTTGCCTCCGGCATTCAGTGGAAGACTCATGAATATTCATGAGTCTCCCAGTGACGTGTGCTCGCTCCCGATCTGCCGCTGTGTGGTGCCCCCTTCTGCCCGATCCCTGTGGCTGTCAGCCTGCGCGAGATGGAGGGGGCTTGTGCCGCCAGTGGGGAGGGGGGAGCGGGAGATGTGTCTCCCTTCTGCTCCGATCCCTGTGCCTGCCTCCCTGCCCGCGCACGCGGGAGATGCAGGGGGGTTGCGCTGCCCCCGTGGGGGGTGGGGAAGGGAGGGGGGAGCGGGAGATGTGTCCCCTTCTGCTCCGGTCCCTGTGTCTGCCTCCCTGCCCGCACGGGAGATGCAGGGGGGTTGCGCTGCCCCTGTGGGGGGTGGGGAAGGGAGGGGGGAGCGGGAGATGTGTCCCCTTCTGCTCCGGTCCCTGTGGGCCAGGTGTGCAGTGGATCTTCCAACGCTTCTTTCATACCTGCTCGGCATTCTAACCTTTTCGGTATCCATACTTACCGTGTGACGTCATCCGCTGTTCCGCCGCATCCATCGTCCCCGGTGGGAACCAAAAATCATCTGTTGGCGTATGCCCGGGGAGAGGAGTTCGTGGAGAGCCTGATATCGTGAGTTCCTGCTGGCGGTGAACAACGAGGGCTATATCGGACACAGTGGAGTCACGGATCAGTACAGCAGATTAGCGGCGTTTCCTGATCCTGTGGAGCATGAGTATTATCTCATAACATGCCTTTTTATATTCTATGTTTGTGAGTTCATTTTATGAGCCTTTTTTGGGAATTAAATATATTTGTTGCACAGTAATGCACTAGGATTCGGCGCTTTTTTTTTCCCTTCTTTTTTTATATGCAGGTGGAGAGGGATGTCGTTGTGCCCTTGTTAAGAAGCTGCCTGTTTCCTGATAGTGCTTTGTTTTATTCCCCCACATTGGACACATTTGGACTCCATAGGACTATTTCTATTATGTGTATATAAGAGGGTCCATAGCACACCATATGTATTTGTCTATGCACAATTAATTAGGTTTCATTGATTATGCAGTAAGAGTTTATGCTTTGATATATAGGTTTTTATTTAATTTTATACTTTTTATTATTTTTCTAATTTTTGCTGGCATATCTTACCCAAGCGCAGTCCCCTATTGTACATATTTTATATATATATATATATATATATATATATATATATATATACAAAGCAGAAAATAGCCGTGTTAGTCCAGTTGCGATAGTGCAGAATAAATGAGTTCTCCAGTATTCGGTGATAC
>WSYH01007589.1:0-32590 GCA_036426205.1 Ascaphus truei
ACTGTTGCAGACACACACGTATAGCAGTGCAGAGTATGTTACTGTTGCAGACACACACATATAGCAGTGCAGAGTATGTCATTGTTGCAGACACACACGTATAGCAGTGCAGAGTATGTTACTGTTGCAGACACACACGTATAATAGTGCAGAGTATGTTACTGTTGCAGACACACGTATAGCAGTACAGAACAGCGAGAAACAGATGAGCAAGGGGGAGCACAGCGAGAGACAGGTGTGCACAGCGAGAGAGAGATGAGCATGGGAGTAGCACAGAGAGACAGGTGATCGCACCAAGAGACAGGTTTGCACAGGGGAGTACAGTGAGAGACAGGTGAGCACAGGGGGAGTACAGTGTGAGACAGGTGAACACGGGGTGGGAGCACAGCGGGAGACAGGTGAGCATGGGGGAGCACAGCGAGAGACAGGTGAGCTCGGGGGTGGTAGCACAGCGAGAGACAGGTGAGCACAGGTGTGGGAGCACAGCGAGAGAAAGGTGAGCACGGGGGGAGCACAGCGAGAGACAGGTGAGCACAGTGAGAGACAGGTGAGCACAGGTGTGGGAGCACAGCAAGACAGGGGAGCATGGGGGGAGCACAGCGAGAGACAGGTGAGCACGGGGGATCACAGCGAGAGACAGGTGAGATCGGGGGTGGGAGCACAGCGAGAGACAGGTGAGCTCAGGGGTGGTAGCACAGTGAGAGACAGGTGAGCTCAGGGGTGGTAGCACAGTGAGAGACAGGTGAGCTCAGGGGTGGGAGCACAGCGAAAGACAGGTGAGCACGGGGGGAGCTCAGCGAGAGACAGGTGAGCAGAGGATGGGGGGAGCACAGTGATACGGTTATACAGGTAAGTATATATACCCCTTTATTTAAATAAAATACACCCACTCTCTCCTCACTATATATATATATATATATTATATTATATCTCCTTATATATATATATAATCCTCTCCAGCCCGTGTCTCCCCACTGCTGGATGAAGTCTCCCCGGTGATCTCCCAGGTCCTGCAGTTACAGCCTCTCTTGTCCACGTCGCTCCCACACATTCCCTCATCCCATCCTCTCCAGCCCGTGTCTCCCCACTGCTGGATGAAGTTCCCCCCAGTGATCTCCTTATGTAGTCCCTATTGGTATATAGGGATAAAATTACATTGTACATTTGTATGTGTAAGAGACGTGTGTGTGAGCATTTATATAGTGCAGTATGTATAGACATGGCCTTTAGCACTCATGGGAAGAGAGTTCTCATGTCAGTAATGACTCATGAAGCTGCAGTCTCGGTTTAGGCCACTACTAGTGTCCTGAACAGTTGCATAAATTTGTATTCATGCAACCATCTTTTTCGGTGTTCTAAGATTACCTTTGAATATGGCCACCTTCAGATCGTTCATCTTGTGGCCAGAGTCAGAGAAATGTTCGCTGTCATGATAATATCATGAGATATTGGGTATTTTTAATCCCCTTGGTGCTTAAGGGGTTAATGAGCTACAGTTTGCATAAAATACAACTATATGTGGTGTCTTTTCAGAAATCTGGGTGCTTAAAAAAGGGCTTGATTAAGGTTGGGTGTGAACCTTACAGAGTGGGTTTGTTGTATGTTAACACTTATTTGCAGGCCTAGAGTTTATTGCTGGTAGAGACAGATAAGAGCAGTGTCTGGAGCGTTGGGTATGAAATATAGCACCTGTGACAAGTTCTCTATACAGGAGGCCGAGCTTCAAAGCCTCTCTCTGCAGGGGGTGTATGGATGGCATGGGGCGTGGCGGCAGAAGGTATGAAACTAAGGGTGACCTTATTAAATATGAGAATATCATGAGACGTCCTCTGCTGAACATGCTAAAAATTACATGTGTGTATTCGTGGGACCGATTCGCACATAATGGTTACAGGCACGTGAGGTCTAGCAGGTACTAAGAGACAGATATTAATATTTATTTTAATTTTGGGATTACACTGTTATGTTTAGTCTCATTGGGACCACCATGTGTGCCGGAATGTGTCAGTAAGTATTACAGAATTGAAGTTATGAGTACATTTAGATACTGTATAGAAAAGGAGTGTAAAACTTATTTATTTATTTTTATTTATTTATAAAATATTTTACCAGGAAGTAATACATTGAGAGTTACCTCTCATTTTCAAGTATGTCCTGGGCACAGAGTTAAGACAAATAATACATGGTTACAAATACAGTTACATAAATGAACAGGGTATACATTATATACAAGACATTGCGTGCATAGTTAAAGAAAATATATTATGGGCGTATGAAACAGTTACAGACCAGATTAAAATGTGTGACAGCCTTAGATTTGAAAGAACTTAAACTGGTGGTGGATGTGAGAGTCTCTGGTAGGTTGTTCCAGTTTTGGGGTGCACGGTAAGAGAAAGAGGAACGTCCGGATACTTTGTTGAGCCTTGGGACCATGAACAGTCTTTTGGAGTCTGATCTCAGGTGATAGGTGCTGCATGTGGTAGGGGTGAGGAGCTTGTTCAGGTAGCTGGGAAGCTTGCCCATAAAGAATTTGAAGGCAAGACAGGAAAGGTGAACTTTGCGCCTAGACTCTAGTGATGACCAATCTAGTTCTTTGAGCATTTCGCAGTGATGTGTGATATAGTTGCATTGGAGAACAAAACGACAAATTCAATTGTAGAGGGTGTCAAGTTTGCTAAGGTGGGTTTGAGGTGCCGAGCTATATACTATGTCTCCATAGTCAATAAATGGCATTAGCATCTGCTGTGCGATACGCTTTCTGACCGGGAGACTTAGGGAGGATTTGTTCCTGTAAAGTGCCCCTAGTTTGGCATAGGTCTTGGTTGTCAGGGTATCAATGTGCATCCCGAATGTTAAGTGGGAGTCAAACCACATGCCCAGGTATTTAAAACTAGTGACAGGGGTTAGGGGGGTGTTAGTGTTGGTTCTAATCTGGAACTCAGTCGCTGGAAGCCTTAAAAATTTAGTCTTGGTCCCAAATACCATTGTTACAGTCTTGTCAGTGTTTAAAAACAGTTTGTTTTGGGAAATCCAGTTTTCGAGTCTCAAAAAGTCAGACTGAAGTATGTGTTGAAGGTCAGAGAGGCTATGGCTGTGTGCATATAGGATTGTGTCATCTGCATACATGTGTATTGAGGCTCCCTGACAAGCTGTGGGAAGATCATTGATGAACACTGAGAAGAGTAGGGGTCCCAGAACAGAGCCTTGCGGGACACCACAGGTGATATCCAGGGGGTTGGAGTTAGAGCCTGAGATGGACACATGTTGGGATCTACCTGATAGGTAGGACTGAAACCAGTTTAAAGCATGCTTCCCTATTCCAGAGCTCTGGAGTTTGTTAAGCAGGATAGCATGATCAACAGTATCAAAAGCCTTTGCAAAACCTAGGAATACTGCACCAGTGAGTTGTCCCCGTTCCATTCCACACTGGATTTCATTGCAAACTTTTAGCAGGGTAGTTATGGTAGAGTGTTTGGGGCGAAAGCCAGATTGGAATTAGCTAGGGAAATTTGTCTTGTTATAGTAATCGCTTAATTGGGAGTGGACACATTTTTCCATTACTTTGGATAGAATTGGGAGAAGGGAGATTGGCCTGTAGTTTGAGACAGTGTTTTTGTCCCCACTTTTGAAGATTGGGACAACTCTGGCAGCTTTCCAGGTCTTAGGGATATGGCCTGCAGACAGGATAGAGTTGACTATGGAAGCAATTGGTTTGGCAATTGCTGGGGCACCAAGTCTTAGGAACCTAGATTGTAGTAAGTCAGGTCCACATTGGCTGCTTAGTTTTAATTTGAGGAGCGCTTGTGTAATCTCCTCTTCGGATACTGGGCCAAATTGAAAATTGTGGCCAGTGTTGGGAGGGGGTGGGGCTATAGGGGTACTCCCAGGATGAGATTCAGGTTTGTGGTTTGGGCTGCGTTTCGCTAATAAGTTAGTAGCACACCCCACAAAGTAATCATTGAATGCATTTGCAATGTCGGTGGGGTTTGTCAGAGTAATATCGCCCTTAGTGATATTACTTGGCTGTTGATGGTTAGAAGGCTGGAATATGTTGTTGATAACCTTCCAGAAGTTAGCTGGGTTTGCTGTATTCTGGAGGAGATTGTCAGAGTAATATTGTGCTTTTGCGTGCCTTGTTTGCCTTGTGCACATGTTCCGCAGGCATCTGTAGTGATTGAGATCCTTGGTAGTGCCAGTTACTTTGTAGCGTTTCCACAAGGCATCCCTGAACTGGTAGAGTGCTATAAGGTCAGGTGTAACCCATGGAAGGTGGGCACCCCGTACCCTTATTCTGCGTAGTGGAGCATGGGTATCGCAGAGTTTTAAGAACTCGGACTGGAAATAGTCGAGTGCAGAATCAGGGTCAGGAATTAAATCGATTCTGTGCCAAGGGCAGTTGGTAAGGTCAGCCAGAAACTGTTGTGGGTTAAAGTTTCTGAATGTTCTAGTGAGGAGAACTTTAGGGCTTGATTGGGGCGGTTTAATTTTCCTTACACAGTACACTATTGCATGGTCACTGAAAATATCAGGAAGAATGCCAGAGGATTGGATTCTGCTGGGGTTTGAGGAGAGAATCCAGTCAAGCAGGGAATGGTTGTGCGATTTCAGGTTTGTCTGTGTGGGTTGGGAAATGAGTTGTGATAGGTTAAGCGATTTAATTTGTGTGTGGATTTTGTGGTTTTTAGGGTCAAGCCAATTAAAGTTGAAATCCCCAAGAACTAGCAGCTCACTCTTCTCATTCAGAGAGGAAATGGAGCCAAGAAACTGGGTGATATCAGTCAGAGATTGTAGAGGGGCTTTAGGGGGGCGGTAGATGCCAGCAACCAAGATGGACTTAGAAAAGGGGAGGCATATTCTGCCAACTAGGATTTCAAAAGAGGTTGGGCTTGGGGGGCAATTTAACAGTGTAAATTGTAGGGTGTCTGCAATATAAAATAACACCCCTCCTCCTCTCTTTGACCTATCTCTCCTAAAAATGGAGTATCCCTGAATGGCGATATTTGCATCAGGGGTTTTAGGGGTTAGCCATTTTTCTGTAAGAACGATGGCTTTGGGTTTATGCATAAGGCACCATGCTCTTAGTTCATCCAGTTTGGGCAGCAGACTCTGGATATTTATATGGGCGACAGATAGCCCTTTTTGGAATTTGAAGGGGGTATTCTCAGGGGTGTGGGACAGAGTTGTAATGGGAGGGTCTGGGTTAGGTTCAATATCACCTGCTAAAGAGAGTAATAGTATGAGCAGAAATTTGGGTAGTTGTTTGCAAGTTGTAGATTTGTGGTGTTTGCCATTAGAGTGAGCGGTGGTTGATGTGCTGGTTTTCAGGGTTCTCCACCAACATTCAGTAGATAGTGCAAGGCTTTTGAGTAATCCGGGGTGTATGGTGATGTTGGGTGTGGGCCAGGAGGGGGCAGTTTGTAGTGGATAGAGGGAGTAACATCTCCATGAGGCCACGAGAAAGAACAAAGTGGAGGTGAAAAGCAGGTTCATTATGCCAGAGGTAGGTAATGCTGCATGGAGGTGTTGTGAGCCAAGTGTGTGTGCAGACTAAACAGCAGGGGTGCGCCTTTACCTTGGCAAATGTTTTTCTGCATTGCAATGCTTGTGTCTATGCAGTGGGCTGAGTTAGTGGTAGTGCAGGAGGTAGTTGTGTGCAGTCAGTGTTGGAAGAGGCTGTAGTGAAATAAGTTGTAAAGGGGTGGGGGTTAAATTGTGCAGGCAAACAGCAGGGATCATAGTGTGTTCATATAAGCTCACCGTTAGTTGCCTTGTGTAGAAGAGTTTGCAGAAGGAAGCAGTCCCCAGTCACCTCTAGTCTAATAATATATTCTCACTTAAAAGCTCACTATAGTCTAACTATATATTCTCACTTAAAAGCTCACTTTAAAATGCCTCACTATATCATGCCAATGCAGTCCCTGCTAATGCGGGGGGGGGGGTATTGGTTTTATACATCTAAATCAGTCACATGACCACCCCCCCTCCCCAACGTCCTATGGGGGAGGAGTTTTACTTTGGGGTAAGACTGTCAATCTCACCACTGGTTTACAACAGGGTCTGGGTTGTGTTTAATGGGAAAGAATGTATCTAAGTCTGGGCCAGGTTGTTAAACGTCAGATCTCACCAGGGGCATGCTTGGGAGAGCATGGTAGACCTCATCTTTGGAACCAGCGCCTCTCTGGGGAAAATCCATAGCATTTGGTAACGTACTGTATAGGATTTTCTGTTTTACCCCTTTTATTTTAAGAAGCTGTTCTGCCTTATATTGTAACTGTATGTTTATTTTGTCATTCCTTTTCTGTAATCTAAGCACTGTATTTATATATATATTAAAACATTTAATAAGTAATGCTTTGGGCTCTGAATGAACTAATGCGCGCTCTGGAGAGAATAACTTACTAATTCGGGCACATGTTACTACAACTGATTGTGTGTTAGAGTGCATAGTTATTCCTATAATAAACAGGGACCTGAGGCCCGGGCGGATATTTTAGTCTAAGATCTTTTATCGTATCTGCATAACCTCAGGTGGTGGCAGTGGATGTTTATGATGTGCAATTGAGTAGGGGTTAATAGTAACTCGCTGGTTCCTTGCAGAGGAGAAAGGGGGGTTGCTAGAGTAGCCTTGTGTATTAACCCTGGTGGCATGTCTTAGTCACGTGCTTACGTGTGTGCTGTTCGTGGCGGTGGTATTTGAGGGACCTTTGCGGAGGTGAAGAGTGGGGCAGCTTGCGGGCTGTGTATAGATCCTTGATCCTGTAGAGGAGATATTGTCCATTTGAGGGACCTTTGCGGAGGTAAAGAGTGGGTGCGCTTGTGAGCGTCGGTATTAACCCTTGTCCCGTATACAGGTCGCGTGCTAGCAGGGGGTCGTATGTGACATTCGCCAGCAGGACGGTCTCTTGTTCCGCGTGTGATGCTGTGGCGATGCAGGTTCATTCTCTTGTTTAGCCCCTGTCCCGTCTCCCATATGTAGTAGCAGCACCCTGGGTATTTCATGCACATGATTAGGTACACGACATTGCTGGTGGAACAGGTGAACCTTTCTCTTATTTTGTACTCCAGATTCCTGTGTGGTATTTGTATTGTGCCCGCTGTGTGGAGCATTGCGCAGGTTTTGCATCTTGGGTCCTGGCATGGTTTTGTCCCACATTCAGTTGTACTGTTGAATACTTTACTCCTCACCATCATGTTCTTGAGATTATGAGGTTGTCTGTATGATCATAAGGGTGTTTCAGGGAAGACCTGTTACAGTCTTGTAATATATATATATACTGAGAGAGAAAAAAGAAAAGTGTCCCACTAAAAGCACTCAAGCAAAATAATTATAAATTCGTTTATTCAAAAGAACAAGGATTATACGACAAAAACAAAATAACATTTAAAACAGTCCCTTGGGAATCCCTACAGCTGATGAAATACCCTAAACATATATATATATGGCGTAGATGACCTAGGCGCAAAAGGATCAGATAGGATGGAGAAAAAATATATAATAATGTGATAAACAATTATATTCCATTATATTCCACACTGGGACATATATAAATATATAATCAAAAACAGATAGTCGATACCGTTCTGTGGCTAACAAAATGGTTTTATTTGTGCGAGCTTTCGAGATACACTGATCTCTTCTTCGGGCGATGTTACAATTGATTCAGCCAAAAAACTTTCTTGAAACAAAGCATCTGGGGGTGAAGGCTAACCCTCCCCCTGTCCAGTATGCGATTTATGACCTGAGGTGTTAAATGGTCCCTGAATGCTTGTGATGTAAGAGAATGTGTGTGTGTGTGTGTGTGTGTGTGTACCCTACCCCCTATTATTCATGTACTGTGTAATCATTGTACCCCACCACCTATTATTCACGCTTTGGCAATAATGAAATGTTTTTTCGTCATGCCAATAAAGCGGATTTGATTTGTGTGTGTACGACTATCTGTTTTTGATTATTTAGCTCGGTACACACACACACACACACACACACACACATTGTTTAGCTTGATATTCTCGTTCCCATTGATTGCTGTTGTCATGATCTTTGTCTCTTAATGTTCAGGCGCAGTCCAACCTTCTCACTTTCTTCTTGATCAGATGTTCGAGATCCTTCTTGCTTTCAGCCAGCAGGGTGGTATTGTCGGCATATTGGAGGTTGTTGATGTTTCTGCCGCCTATTTTCACGCCAATCTTGGGCTCATTCAGGCCTGCTCGCCGCATGACAGCTTCTGCTTACATGTTGAAAGCTGCTAGTGATATGATACATCCTTGGCGTGTGTCCTTTCCGATCTTGAACCAATTTGTGTCTCCGTATGGCGTTCGGACTGTAGCTTCTTGGTCTTGATAGAGTGATCTTATGAGTTCGGTCAGGTGTGGTGGTGTGCCCATTTCCTTCAGGCAGGTCCAGAGCTTGTTGTGCTCAATTACATCAAACGCCTTTGAATAATCAATGAAACATATGTAGAGATCTTTCTGATAGTCCCTGTTTTTTTCCATAATTCATTGAAGGTTGGCAATGTGATCACGAGGGCCTCTGCCTTTCCTGAAGTCAGCTTGCTCATCTGACATTTCCCCATCGACGGTTGTACGCAAGCGTTGTTGGATAATCTTCAGAAGGATTTTGCTTGCATGTGGTATCAAGGCTATTGTGCGGTAATTCGAGCAATCCTTCGTGTCACCCTTCTTCGGAATTGGGATGAATACTGCTCTTTTCATTCTTTTGGCCACTCACACGTGCTCCATATGTGTTGACATAACACTGTTAATGCTGCTATGGTATGTCGTAGATTCCTGGGGCTTTTCGTTGGCTAATTGCTTCATTGCCCATACGACTTCTTCCTCCAGAATATCTGGCTCCAGTTCCTGTGTCTCATTCTCCTCCGCCGGATGGTTCTGATATTCACTTTCGCACAACCTCTGTGTATTCTTTCCACGGATCGCATATTGCTTGCTGGTCATGCAACTCCTGGCCATTGCTCCCACAAACTGTTGCCCTCCGAGCCTTGAATGTTGACCTTGCCCTCTTCACGTGGGTGTAGAGTTCTCGCGTATGACCTTTCCTGCTTGCTTCCTCCATCTTCTGACACTGTTCATTCCAGTAGTTCTCCGTCTTTTCTGGCCTCTCTTTGAAATCCTGAATTCAGCCTTCTGAAATCTTCTCTGATCCCAGTAGCTTTGACCTTCCTTATCTCTTCTGTGATGCCGATGGTCGAAGTGGAAATCGACTGGGCTGATTGCGATGGTTTCTTGTACGGGACATGTTGTCACTTCTTCCCACAGCTCGTCTGGGTGCCTTTCTTCTGTAGCGAGTAGGTCGAATCTGTTCTTTACTTCGACTGCGTAGCTGGGGCTGATCTTGTCTGTGTCGAATTTCTTTGCGGCTGCCATTGGTTAGGTGTTGCAGAATCTGAGTTTGACTGTGGCTACAAGCAGTTGATCTGATCCGCAATCAGCACCATGGTATGTCTTCACTGCCAAGATCGAGCTCTGACACTTTTGACACAGGATGTAGTCGATTTGGTTTCTGTGTTCTCCACTTGGTAATGTCCAGGTGTACAGCTGCCGTTTGGGTTGTTCGAACCAAGTGTTGGTGATCGTTAGCCGATGTTCTTGACAGAATTGAACCAGTCGGTCTCCTGCCTCGTTCCTCACACCTAAACCGAATCTTCCAAAGATTTTGGGTTCTGCCATAGTTCCCACTTTGGAGTTGAAATCATCAATAATGTAGGTAATGTCCTTATTGGGTGTTTGGCGTAGTGCATCCTGAAGTTCGCCATAGAACTCTTCTACTTCCTCTTCAGGTGCGTCTGCTGTTGGGGAGTATATTTGGAGAGCCGTGATGTCACGAGGTTTCCCTATGATTCGGATGGACATTATTCGTCGCTGAGTGTCTGATATCTCCCGGTGGCTTTGGCAATTTTCTTGTTCACGATAAAGCCCACTCCTCGCCGTCTGGTGTCATTGCCAGAGTAATACACCGTGTGCTCGCCGGAATTGAAGAAGCCATTGCCAGTCCAATGTATTTCACTGATGCCCAATATGTCGATGTTCAGTCGATTCATTTCCCTTTTCACAATGTCCAATTTTCCTGCGTTCAGACCATTCACGTTCCAATCTTGTATGGTTTTGTGCAGTTCAGAGTACACACACTTTTGTATATATTGGTAACACCCAGTCTCCCTTCCCTGTATACAGTATGTGTGTTTATGTGCATATATCTATATATCTGTATATCTCTGCTCTCTCCTCCTGTCTCAGGACGATCACGGTTACATCTCCCGGGAGTTTCATCGCCGTTACCGTCTACCCTCGAACATGGACCAGTCGTCTGTGAGCTGCTCTCTCTCTGCTGACGGGATCCTGAGTTTCTCTGGCCCCAAACTGCTGTCCAGCCTGGACTCCGGCCACAGCGAGAGGCCCATTCCTGTGACCCGGGATGAGAAGCCAACCTCAGCCCCCTCTTCCTAAAGTGCCAGCCCCCGGGGAGAGAGAGGAGCCAGCCATTATATACCCTCTGCCCCCTCCTTATACGCCCAACCAACCCTGCCTGTACCCCCAGCCTGCGCTGCCTGCTCCTCTGTACAGCCAACCCCCACAATAAATATGTCTGAACATCCTCACAAACTGGTATCGCGAGCTCCGTTTTCTCCATGTAACAGCTCTGATGTATTTTACATACAACTAATACCCATAAAGTCTGTTCAATCAAACAAAGAAGAGTCATAATCAACCAGACATCATTTAATGCCGTAAAATGACAATATAGAAAATACATCTACTATGTAACTATATATACACTATACATCTATGTAACTATATATACACTATACATTATAACTATGTAAAACTTATATACACTATACATTACTATGTAACTATATATACCACTATACATCTACTATGTAACTATATATACACTATAACATCTCTATGTAACTATATATACACTATACACTACTATGTAACTATATAGACAATACATCTACTATTGTAACTAATAAACTATACAATACATCTATATGTAACTATATATACACTAAATCTTACTATGTAACTATATTACACATAATCTACTATGTAACTATATATACACTATACAATATACTATTGTAACCTTGTAACTATATATACAATACATCTACTATGTAACTATATATACACTATACATCACTATGTAAACTATAATACACTACATTACTACTGTAATAATACCATATTACATCTACTATGTAAACTATTATACAATAATCTAATAGTAACTTAACTTAATACAAAAGAATCTACATGTAAACTATATATACACTATACATCTACTATGTAACTATAATACACTATACATCTACTATGTAACTATATACACTATACACTACTATGTAACTCTGTAACATATATACATACATCTACTATGTAACTATATATAAAACTTACATCTACTATGTAACTATATATACACTATACATCTATACTGTAACTATATATACAATAACATCTACGTGTAACTATATATACACTATACATCTACTATGTAACTATATATACACAATACGCCTACTATGTAACTCTGTAACTATATATACACTATACACCTACTATGTAACTATATACACACTATACATCTACTATGTAATTATATATACACTAGACATCTACTATGTAACTATATATACACTATACATCTACTATGTAACTATATATACACTATACATCTACTATGTAACTATATATACACAATACACCTACTATGTAACTATATATACACAATACGCCTACTATGTAACTCTGTAACTATATATACAATACATCTACTATGTAATTATATATACACAATACACCTACTATGTAACTCTGTAACTATATATACACTATACATCTACTATGTAACTATATATACACTATACATCTACTATGTAACTATATATACACAATACACCTACTATGTAACTCTGTAACTATATATACAATTCACCTACTATGTAACTATATTTATTTATTTATAAAATGTTTTACCAGGAAGTAATACATTGAGAGTTACCTCTCGTTTTCAAGTATGTCCTGGGCACAGAGTAAAACAAATAATACATGTTTACAAATACAGTTACATAAATGAACAGGGTATACATTATATACAAGACATTGCGTGCACAGTTAAAGAAAATATATATTATGGGCGTATGAAACAGTTACAGATCAGATTAAAATGTGTGACAGCCTTAGATTTGAAAGAACTTAGACTGGTGGTGGATGCAAGAGTCTCTGGTAGGTTGTTCCAGTTTTGGGGTGCACGGTAAGAGAAGGAGGAACGGCCGGATACTTTGTTGAGCCTTGGGACCATGAACAGTCTTTTGGAGTCTGATCTCGGGTGATAGGTGCTGCAAGTGGTAGGGGTGAGGAGCTTGTTCAGGTAGCTGGGTAGCTTGCCCATAAAGAATTTGAAGGCAAGACAGGAAAGGTGAACTTTGCGCCTAGACTCTAGTGAATCTAGTTCTTTGAGCATTTCGCAGTGATGTGTGTTGTAGTTGCATTGGAGAACAAAACGACAAATTGAGTTGTAGAAGATGTTAAGTTTGCTAAGGTGGGTTTGAGGTGCCGAGCCATATACTATGTCTCCATGGTCAATAATTGGCATTAGCATCTGCTGTGCGATACGTTTTCTGACCAGGAGACTTAGGGAGGATTTGTTCCTGTAAAGTACCCCTAGTTTGGCATAGGTCTTGGTTGTCAGGGTATCAATGTGCATCCCGAATGTTAAGTGGGAGTCAAACCATATGCCCAGGTATTTAAAACTAGTGACAGGGGTTAGGGGGGTGTTAGTGTTGGTTCTAATCTGGAGCTGTGTCGCTGGAAGCTTTAAAAATTTAGTCTTGGTCCCAAATACCATTGTTACAGTCTTGTCAGTGTTTAAAAACAGTTTGTTTTGGGAAATCCAGTTTTCGAGTCTCAAAAAGTCAGACTGAAGTATGTGTTGAAGGTCAGAGAGGCTATGGCTGTGTGCATATAGGATTGTGTCATCTGCATACATGTGTATTGAGGCTTCTTGACAAGCTGTGGGAAGATCATTGATGAACACTGAGAAGAGTAGGGGCCCCAGAACAGAGCCTTGCGGGACACCACAGGTGATATCCAGGGGGTTAGAGTTAGAGCCAGAGATGGACACATGTTGGGATCTACCTGATAGGTAGGACTGAAACCAGTTTAAAGCATGTTTCCCTATTCCAGAGCTCTGGAGTTTGTTAAGCAGGATAGCATGATCAACTGTGTCAAAAGCCTTTGCAAAATCTAGGAATACTGCACCAGTGAGTTGTCCCCGTTCCATTCCACACTGGATTTCATTGCAAACTTTTAGCAGGGTAGTTACGGTAGAGTGTTTGGGGCGAAAGCCAGATTGGAATTGGCTAGGGAAATTTGTCTTGGTATAGTAATCACTTATTTGGGAGTGGACACATTTTTCCATGACTTTGGATAGGATTGGGAGAAGGGAGATTGGCCTGTAGTTTGAGACAGTGTTTTTGTCCCAACTTTTGAAGATTGGGACAACTCTGGCAGCTTTCCAGGTCTTAGGGATATGGCCTGCAGACAGGATAGAGTTGACTATGGAAGCAATTGGTTTGGCAATTGCTGGGGCACCAAGTCTTAGGAACCTAGATTGTAGTAAGTCAGGTCCACATTGGCTGCTTAGTTTTAATTTGAGAAGCGCATGTGTAATCTCCTCTTCGGATACTGGGCCAAATTGAAAATTGTGGGCAATGTTGGGAGGGGATGGGGCTATAGGGGTACTCCCAGGATGAGATTCAGGTTTGTGGTTTGGGTTGCGTTTTGCTAATAAGTTAGTGGCACACCCCACAAAGTAATCATTGAATGCATTTGCAATGTCAGTGGGGTTTGTCAGAGTAATATCCCCCTTAGTGTTATTACTTGGTTGTTGATGGTTAGGAGGCTGGAATATATGGTTGATAACCTTCCAGAAGTTAGCTGGGTTTGATGTATTTTGGTGGAGATTGTCAGAGTAGTATTGTGCTTTTGCATGTCGTGTTTGCCTTGTGCACATGTTCCGCATGCATCTGTAGTGATTGAGATCCTTGGTAGTGCCAGTTACTTTGTAGCTTTTCCACAAGGCATCCCTGAACTGGTAGAGTGCTATAAGGTCAGGTGTAACCCATGGAAGGTGGGCACCCTGTACCCTTATTCTGCGTAGTGGAGCATGGGTATCGCAGAGTTTTAAGAACTCGGATTGGAAATAGTCGAGCGCAGAATCAGGGTCGGGAATTAAATCGATTCTGTGCCATGGGCAGTTGGTAAGGTCATCCAGAAACTGTTGTGTGTTAAAGTTTTTAAATGTTGTAGTGAGGAGAACTTTGGTGCTTGAATGGGGCGGTTTAATTTTCCTTACACAGTACACTATTGCATGGTCACTGAAAATGTCAGGAAGGATGCCAGAGGATTGGATTCTGCTGGGGTTTGAGGAGAGAATCCAGTCTAGCAAGGAATGGTTATGCGATTTCAGGTTTATCCGTGTGGGTTGGGAAATGAGTTGCGATAGGTTAAGTGACTTGAGTTGTATCTGGATTTTGTGGTTTTTAGGGTCAAGCCAATTGTTGTTGAAATCCCCAAGAACTAGCAGCTCACTCTTCTCATTCAGAGAGGAAATGGAGCCAAGAAACTGGGTGATATCAGTCAGGGATTGTAGAGGGGCTTTAGGGGGCGGTAGATGCCAGCAATCAGGACGGGCTTAAAGAAAGGGAGACAGATTCTGCCAACTAGGATTTCAAAAGAGGTTGGTCTTGGGGGGGCAATTTAACAGTGTAAATTGTAAGGTGTCTGCAATATAAAATAACACCCCTCCGCCTCTCTTTGACCTATCTCTCCTAAAAATGGAGTATCCCTGAATGGCAATATGTGCATCAGGGGTTTTAGGGGTTAGCCATGTTTCTGTAAGAACGATGGCTTGTGGTTTATGCATAAGGCACCATGCCCTTAGTTCATCCAGTTTGGGCATCAGACTCCGGATATTTATATGGGCGACAGATAGCCCTTTTTGGAATTTGAAGGGGGTATTCTCAGGGGTATGGGACAGAGTTGAAGTGGGAGGACCTAGGTTAGGTTCAATATCACCTGCTAAAGAGAGTAATAGTATGAGTAGAAATTTGAGTAGTTGTTTGCAAGTTGTTACTTTATGATGTTTGCCATTTGAGTGAGCGGTGGTTGGAGCGTTGGTTTTCAGAGTTCTCCACCAACATTCAGGCTTTTGAGTAGTCCAGGGTGTATGGTGATGTTGGGCGTGGGCCAGGAGGGGGGAGTGGGGAGTGTGTAGTGGATAGAGAGAGTAACATTTTAATGAGGCCACGAGAAAGAACAAAGTGGAGGTAAAAGCAGGTTCATCATGCCAGAGGTAGGTAATGCTGCATGGAGGTGTTGTGAGCCAACTGTGTGTGCGCAGACTAACAGCAGGGATCATAGTGTGGTCAGAATAGCTCACCGTTTTTGCCATGTGTAGAAGAGTTTGCAGAAGGATCCAGTCCCCAGTCACCTCTAGTCAAACTATAATCTATCTATATTTCTCACTTAAAAAGCTCACTATAGTCTAACTATATTTCTCACTTAAAAAGCTCACTTTAAATGCCTCACTATCATGCCAATGCAGTGCCTGCAAAATGCAGGAGTGGTATAGGTTTAATACAGCTAAAGCAGTCACATTAACAGCACAGAGTTAAGAGGGAAGAAAAAAAAAACACCTTTTGATATTCAAACATACCAAAATTATCAATGCTTAAGGCCGCTGAGTAAATCTTTTAATCACCCACACTATATATGAGATTGGGTGGGGTGGAATACCCGTTACATTTGGAGGCGCTGCTGAGATACACCTGGGGTGCCCTGTCCATTTTTTTCCAAATTGTCCCGTCCCTAAATTGTCACCATGTTTGTGAAGTCCGGAGACGAGGTCCTAGCCTGGGCTTTGAGGCAATACCTAGACCCTGGACAGGTAGTGGCGGTAGGAGGCATTCCCGTAACTATACCCAAAATGAAGGTTCGGGAGTATATGTGTAAAATTCCTGAGTGGCCATGGACATGTGTCTTAGATGAGGAACAAGATCCCACGTCCACATGGAAAACCATTCTTTTTGTAGTAACCCACATTGAGAATATATGCCTGGCAAAGGCACCGTCCGCACTGTTCATGCCCGGGGGCCCCTCAGAAGGGTACCCCCTAGTCTACGCAGACCAAGCGGGATGGCGTTTTCCGCCAAATCAGGAGAGCGCACGTGCTGCTGACTGTCAACCTGCACAGAAAGATGTTGCAACAATCTGTCCGGGATTGGCGCGAAAATCAGAGCCCCTCCCCAGTGATGGGAGTGACTCAGAGCAGAGCCAGAACCACTCCCTTGTAGAAAGTGCCCTTCCTACAGATTCCACCAGGGGGAGCAAACACTGTAATCTGCAACCATACGTTGACGCCGTGCTAGACTGTTTGATTTCTGAAGAGGTGTATTCCGATGTTGCGGACCCTGCTGTGGGCCCGTGTGCCCTTCGATGGTCAGTCAGACCTACTGCAGAGGTACCATCGGTCCTAGGCTTGGGACCAGTACCTACAGACGACAAGGGTGAGTCGACTGCCCCAGGGGTGTCGGGGGTGAGCCTCCAGGTGACCGCGGAGCACGATGGCTCCTTAAGTCTGGTCGCCCGGGTGAAGGGTTCCCCTCTGCATCGCGTCCTGGCGGAGGTGTCCTCATTAGAAGATAGCTGTCCAGTGGTGCGAGTGGACCAGTGCCCACTGCCTATCGTGCCAGAAGAAGAGAAGCCCATCGCAAGCCAGCCGAGTGGTAAGGAACCCCCTTGCCCCCCACAGGCTCCGATGGAGGTGGCCGTGAAGAAGGCCAGAGTTGCGGCTTCTGAGCGGAGTGTGAGCCCGTGTGCTCCGACACAAGTGGTCCCAGGACTGGGATCCAACGCTCCCGAAGTTCGAGTCAGTGAGTGGACTGTCCCAGAAGAGCTGGGGACAGGTCCCGATACAACCAAGGTGGGAACTGACAGCGTCCCCGAGGACCTGATGGACACCGTGAATCACCGCAGTGGTAAGGTATCTACCCTTTACCCCCTGCCAGGTGAAACAGAGACTTTGCTGAAAGAGAAGCGGCCCATCCGCCAAGTAGTGGACCGTGGGAAAGGTCTTGGCCGCCTGGCCTGCTGTTTCCAAGGCGTGGATGACCAGGTAAAGACCGGGTTGAAAGACACTGTGCTATTCCTTCCACCAGGGGGAGGAAGTAGTACGGAACCAGTGACTGTCACCCCAGAGTGTGCTCTTCAAGAGAATTTTCTGGGAGAGGCTCACGGACGCAAAAGTGAGGTACCCCCACATGATCAGTTAGGGGCACCCCACAAATGGTCTCAGCTAGCCTCGGGAATTAGTGGGTGTGATGTGACATGTTTTGGTGAGGTTAAAGTCGACCTGATAAGTGTACCGGTTATGCCATGCCATTTTTCAGTGTGTGAAATTGTGCCCTGTTATGTTGTTCCCCAAGCGAGGGCGTTGGGTTTTTCACCAGGGGGAGAGTGTAGCCAGGTCTCCCCTGCTCAGCAGCACCCCCCTCACCTGGTGTTCGATCGCGGGCGCCGCCGAGGACCATGGCGGCCCCGCGCGGCGATCAAACAGGTGAGAGCCGTCAGGTCCCGGCTCGGGGGTTGCTGGGGACGCGTGCGGCCGGTTGCTAGGGCCGCACGCACGTCGCAGGGTTCCCGGCGCTCCCGGAGCCGGGCGGTAAGGGCGCCGCCATTGCCCCTTAGTTCGCGCATGCGCAGTGGTCGCGCATGCGCAGTTAGAGCCCCAGAGGCAGGGAAAGTCGCGCGAGGGCCAGAACAGAGTAGGGAAAGGTTGAGGAAGCGCCCTATAGCTCGCGCATGGGCAGGGAAGGCGCAGGAGAGTCGCGCGAGAGTAGGGATAGATAGTGAGAGGTTGTGGCGGCCATTAGGGGTTAGTGTAGGTGCAGGAAAGGCGCGCACGCGGCCCCAATGTAAATACAGCCTCCACGGGACTACAATTCCCATGAGGCTTAGGGCCAAGCACATCAGGTGCTTCATAGGAGCCAATAGGGCTGCAGGACTGCCCTGGAGGAAAGGATACATTTCGCGGGCTTGCACCACGCTAGTCAGTCAGCGGAGGGACCCTGTGAAGGAAGGAGGTAGGGTACAGGAGAGAGGGACTCCCCTGTATTAGGCCAGCACCCCTTTGGTCCAGGATAGCTTAGCTCCCCAGTAAGGTGAGTGTTGCCAGGGACAGCCCTCAGATAGGGACCCTGCCACTTACATTAGTGGGAGCTGAGAGAAGGAAGTCTGCAGTTAGAGAGTTGGAGTCAGGGAGCTGTTAGGGAAGTAGGGTGTAGGGAGCGAGTGCAGCTTCTGCCCCATATAGGTACCTACACTCCAGGTAGACCCCAACTCCCCACTAGTTGGGTGGGTAACTGTTCAGAAGGTGATAGAGAGTTGGAGCTAGGGTGCTGTGAGGGAAGAAGGGTGCGGGGAGTGAGAGCAGCTCCTGCACCCCATAGGTACCCACACCCCAGGTAGGCCCCAACCCCCCCCGCTAGTGTAGTGGGTTAAGTACTGAGGGAGGCCCAAGATAGGGACGCTGCCCTTAGTGTTGTTAGAGTGCTGCATTGTCAGGGTCACAGCGAGCAGTGCTGTGAGGTCTGATAGGCAGGCACCTTGTTGCGCAGCACGTTGGCTGCAGCCTCCAGTGAGTTACAGCTTGCTGCGGTAGGCGCTGGGACTAGTCAGAGAGTAGTGGGTCTGGAGAAGGGCTATAGCTGTTCTAGTCACCTTGAGGTAGCGCTAGGGGTAGGATGCCTGAAGGGATAGCCTGTTAACGAGGTCAGGAATTCTGGAGAGGGTCTGCACTAGGCTAGCCAACAGTAGGTAGACGCCCAAGTACTGCATGGAAGAGTACTCTAGTCCATTCCAGATCACTTACCGAAGGGACTTGGGTAGTAAGGGGAGTGGGACAGGTCATCACCCCTGCAGGCCCTAGGAGTTCCCCAAGCCACCACAGGTTGCTGTACTACAGGGACAGGCCCTAGGTTAGGGTTCCTGTCACGTTAGTACCATTTAGATAGATAGGGACACAGCGGCTGCTGCTGTTCCTGTGGAAGCGGTTGGACCCACGTTGGGGTCCACAGAGACGATTCCAGAGTGGGACCGTCCTAGCGGTTCGCACGTGCAAGGAGTTCGGTTGGAGGATCAGACGGACTCATCACACGTCTGACCCTTTGAGAAGTTTGTTGCTGACCCGAGCACAGGAGTGCTCGGCAGGTATTATACCATCACATGTGCACCAACAGGCCTAGAGGTTTTAGTGACTGCGCAGTCACCCATTGACTATCTCTGTAGGAGTACGGGACATTGGGTGGGGTTCTTGGGACACTGGGTGGGATCACCTAGTGTTTGGGAATCGTCCTGCGAGACGTCACTGTTAGTGTCTCACCGTGAGAGAGACACAGGTTATCATTATTATTCGTTAGTAAAGTCCTTAGTTATATAATCACTGTGTGTGTGGTTTCTGATTGGGTTCCTATGTAGGGTCATTCTACACTTCCATAGAATCCTACACAGGTGGAGGCGCTGAAAGAAGATTCGTTCCAGAGGATTCACCCCAGGCTCTCACTAGCGGAGGCTCAGACCTCCTGTGAGCCTGCAGGTATATGCACCACACCGGTAACACCGCATGTTCTACTCACCCACACTATATATGAGATTGGGTGGGGTGGAATACCCGTTACACCAGTGTAAATTGTAAGGTGTCTACAATATAAAATAACACCCCTCCTCCTCTCTTTGACCTATCTCTCCTAAAAATGGAGTATCCCTGAATGGCAATAAGTGCATCAGGGGTTTTAGGGGTTAGCCATGTTTCTGTAAGAACGATGGCTTTTGGTTTATGCATAAGGCACCATGCCCTTAGTTCATCCAGTTTGGGCAGCAGACTCCGGATATTTATATGGGCGAGGGATAGCCCTTTTTGGAATTTGAAGGAGGTATTCTCAGGGGTATGGGACAGAGTTGAAATGGGAGGGCCTGGGTTAGGTTCAATATCACCTGCTAAAGAGAGTAATAGTATGAGTAGAAATTTGAGTAGTTGTTTGCAAGTTGTAACTTTATGATTTTTGCCAATTGAGTGGGCGGTGGTTAGAGTGCTGGTTTTCAGGGTTCTCCACCAACATTCAGTAGATAGTGCAAGGCTTTTGAGTAGTCCAGGGTGTATGGTGATGTTGGGCGTGGGCCAGGAGGGGGGAGTGTGTAGTGGATAGAGAGAATAACATTTCAATGAGGCCATGAGAAAGAACAAAGTGGAGGTAAAAAGCAGGTTAATTATGCCAGAGGTAGGTAATGCTGCATGGAGCTGTTGTGAGCCAAGTGTGTGTGTGCGCAGATTAAACAGCAGGGATCATTGTGGTCAGAATAGCTCACCGTTTGTTGCCATGTGCAGAAGAGTTTGCAGTAGATTCAGTCCCCAGTCACCTCTAGTCAAACTATAGTTTGACCCTCCCCCTCCCCAATAAATCAGCTTGTTCCAGTTGGTCAATTAACAGCACAGTTTCTTAACCCCCTTTTGATATTCAAACATACTAACTTATATCAATGCTTAAGGCCGCTGAGTAAATCTTTTAAACAGGACTTGCACATCAAGGGACATACCAAAATTATCAATGCTTAAGGCCGCTGAGTAAATCTTTTAAACAGGACTTGCACATCAAGGGACATACCAAAATTATCAATGCTTAAGGCCGCTGAGTAAATCTTTTAAACAGGACTTGCACATAAAGGGACATACCAAAATTATCAATGCTTAAGGCCCCTGAGTAAATCTTTAAAACAGGACTTGCACATCAAGGGACATACCAAAATTATCAATGCTTAAGGCCGCTGCAATGATATTAGGGAAGGATGGGGGAGGGAAGATTGAAGTGGCGGGTTGTAAGGTTTTAGCCTATTTTAATAATAATACAAGCTGTAAATTATCTTATATGTCTCCTTGAGGATTCAGAAAAAAATATATAGATAACCAGTCAAATGATATAAATTGTGCTGTTGAATGAGCCTTTTTTCAATCCCAATGACCATACAGTTCTACAGTACATATCGATTTTAAAGTAACATCTACAGTACTTTTTATGTGAGAGGTGAAAAAAATCAACATTTAATCAGCTTTTTTACATGGATTTAAAAGAATTCTGTACTTAAAAAGGGATTAGTAAAGACAATATCATGCCTAAAAAGTACGGCCATAAGGATTTAATGGACAACCCCCATATGATTATAATATCTGTTGATAAAGGAGAGAGGTGTTTCTTTCAAGATAAGGAAGCATATGAAGGGGAAGCTTTATCTTAGAAGATAAAATATATTATCAAAAACTATCTTGAGATCCAACTACATAATTTTAAAAAATCTATTCTAATAGAAGCAATACAATTAGGCATTTTTAATTAAACCAAAGTAAGCGTGTTTAGATATTGAACATTCAAAAATGTCCGTCTTTTATCATCTACACAAAGCAAAAAAAAAGAGTGTCAATACACTAGGTAGGCATATTATTTCTCAAAGTGTACTCCCCACAGCCAATCTCTCACAGTACTGTATGTTGCTTTGTCTAAAAACAAATATGTAACACTTTACAATCTCATTTAACAAGTACTCCACCTTTATAAAACCTCTTTTATCAGGAGAAAGGCTTATATTTGGGTTAACTGTGATGTAACATTTTTGTGTAATAGTGTTGCACATAAATGTGTGAAGCAGATAAATATTTTTTAAGAAAAGATCCATATACTGTATGCTGGAAAAACATATGAAATGTCATTTAAATTTTCAAAAAGAGTTTTATATTTAAATAATGGGTTAAGCTATGAGCACAAAGTGTGCAGTAAGTTCCGCAAACCTCACTGGGGGAGATTTGGATATTTGGACTAATTTTAAGATACATTTTATTGATGATATCTATTTGGGAGGGTCACCCCACATTTCTAGGAGAGTTTATTTTATTTTAATTTTTTTAAATAATAATAATAATGTTATAGGTGTAAAATGTATTTACCAATTGTCACCCCATTCAAATTGCTATATAGATGTATCAGTTTTTATTAATGATGATTGCAAGATATAAGTAAAAATATATTATAAAAAAGTAGATTGCAACATTTATTTTGCATCTTCCAGTAATCATCATCCTATGTGGATAAAAAATATTCAATTTCAAAGATTGGCCTGAAAGAGTAGCTCAGTGAGGCTCAGGGGAACCTGGTTAAAATCCTAGTGTCAGCTCCTTGTGACCTTGGGCAAGTCACTTTATGTTCCTCAGGGACCAAAAACATAGATTGTATGCTCTCTGGGGCAGAAACTCAGGCCTCCAAAAATGTGATGTACAGCACTAGGTACACTGTTAGCACTATACAACAACAAGCAATTAAAGCTGCAGTTCAAGCAATATCCTACATGTGTTGTTTTTTTTATAGAAATCAGTTCTGTATTATGAGAAAATACTTGTAGCATTTAAAAAAAATTAAGACATTTTTAATATTTTTAATTATAACAGGGTTTCCCCCACCTGGTGGGAGATTGGGCCATTACTTGTCGTGTGGTGCACGATACCTGCTGGTAACAAGAGTGTTGAGTCATCCGCTGGTGGTAGTGGGGACACAGGACTAGGCTTCTGGGGTTCATACCCTACATATCTCTTTAGAAGTGCAGCGCCTCCATCTGCCATAGGCTCCAGGAACTGATGGTGATCTTCCACAGTAGAACTATTACCTCTTCCCCAGTAAGGTCACGCACGAGGCAGGAGGAATATGCTAACAGGAGCGGTTTATTGTCTTCTGTGCAACACAGTCACAAGGCAGGCTTCTGCCTTGCGCAGTACTTCTCAGCTTCTACTGATGGGTGGTCTCTGGACTATCACTAAAATCTACAGGCCAAGGGCACCCACAGCCATCCTAGCTCTTCCCTACCTCCCTAGCAGAGGCAGAGGTATAGTCCACACTCATTCTCCCCCGGAGGGAAGAGGACTGAAGAAGGCCCAATATCAGCCTCTCCACTGTGTGACCTGCCTTCCTCAAGTGGGGAAAAGCACTGCTAAATTTGAGCAGTACCTGCCCTTAAGTACTGCAAGGAGGAGAGCGCCAGGTCCGTCTCATGATTGTTCATGCCTAGGCCTAGTGTCACTCAAGTGCAGTACCAAGGAGGGGAAAACCCCATAACAACTACTGGCTAGGCCTGCTTGTACCAGGACTTACTGCCAGGAGGGAAGCAAACTAGTAGCAACACATGGCATGGCTACATTATGTAGGAAGCTTTTTTGTTTCTATAGAAACTATTTCCAAAGTCACAGCCCCTTCCCCTTCTGATAGGCTCTGGATATTGAGCCCTGGCCTCTCTAGCAGTGCACCAATTGTATCTAGTAATTGCCCAGTCACATGATATTGATGGACTACATTGCCCACAATGCTGTGCAAGAACTGAATTAAATAACCCTGAGCAAAGTGATCGATTGCAGGAGAATGGATTGATCTGTAATTTAGCTAATCACTTATCAGTGTGCAGATTGTATTGATGCACATATTGAATGGAATATATATATATACATATTTCCACTGCTCTGCAAAAAAAATTCCCTTGCTCAAAAAAAAAAAATCCCCCTCCCTGATTGGCTGATCGGGTGTGACGCGTCTTGAAGCTGCCAGGACGTGTACGCGCGTCCGTTCTGCTCGCGCGTGGTGCGGTGCCTCTCCTATGCCCTCGGTCCCTGTGGCTGGCTGCCTGTAAGTAAGTAAGTTCCCTTTTTGTTGCGGCTTCACGATAACCCAGCGGGATGGGTGTTCATTCCCATCCCCCCTTCCCCTCGACGCTCCCTTCCCTCCCCGGCACTCCCTTCCCTCCCCGGTGCTCCCTTCCCACCAATCCCCTTGCCCACAGCAACCGCGTGGGGTGGGAGATGGGCGCGAAGGTGGGGGGTGTTGTGGTGCGCAGTCGTGGCTGGCGAGAGGTGGGGAGCCGCCTGTTCTGATCGCCGGCCGTTCCACTCTCCCTCCAGTCCACTGTGTGAGTGTGTGTGTGTATATATGGGAGTGTGTGTGTGTGTGTGTGTGTGATCTTTTAAACAGGACTTGCACATCAAGGGACATACCAAAATTATCACTGCTTAAGGCCGCTGAGTAAATCTTTTAAACAGGACTTGCACATCAAGGGACAGTATACAATACAATATACAATATACAATACATCTACTATGTAACTCTGTAACTATATATACAATACATCTACTATGTAACTATATATACACAATACATCTACTATCTAACTCTGTAACTATATATACAATACATCTACTATGTAACTCTGTAACTATATATACATTACGTCTACTATGTAACTATATATACACAATATATACATCTAATATGTAACTCTGTAACTATATATACAATACATCTATTATGTAACTATATATACACAATATGTACATCTACTATGTAACTATATATACTCAATACATCTACTATGTAACTCTAACTATATATACAATATATACAATACATCTACTATGTAACTGTCACGGTAGACCAGGACTTTTAACACTGTTTATATTTAAGGGATCAGTCACAGGGCAAAACATAGTAAGTTAAATAAAATTAGGTTTATTTTGGATAAATTCTCGGAAACAAGAATACAAAATACAAAAATATACACACTTAACAGGGGTCTGGAGAATGAAATCTACCTTTCCTAGTTGCAGGGACCCACTTCAAATGGGTTTCCCCTGTTCGCTTCTCTGGTTCAGGATATCAGAGTGCTGCACACAGCAGACACTCTGACATGGATCTCCAGCTGGTCACAGTCCAACTCCACACTCCTTCCCAGAGGTGAACTCCCTCTGTTAGTCTCTCAGATGGTCCTCTCCCTCTGAGGGATAACTACTGCTCTGACCTGCAGTGTTCCTTTTATACCCCTTGCTGGCTATGCTTTAACATTGAACAATGGTAGCCAGCCAATAGAAACAGTGCCTGGGGCTCAGACTTGATAACTGATTAATTTAACTAATCCCCCACCTTTGTTCTGATCTATTTTTATGGAGAGCTTCAACTGAGTGAATTACTTAGTCTTTCTCCATAGAAATAACAATAACAGTGGAATATCTCATTTACTTTCTTGCATGTTAATTCATTCACCACACAATACCAACTACTGTATCTAATCTGGGAGGAACTAACACATGTATAAATGCAGACATAAGGTAATTATGTAAAAGACAGGACTTCGCATTACACACAGCTAGCCCAAATCCCATCACAGAACAATGTTGATTGGGGAAAGGATTGTTACAGGGAAGACAGAATACACGCTTTGAAATACATTCTTACAGACATAGTGCATTATACATTCCCTGTGCTCTCTCTGATATTAAATTACATTTGGCTGAAATAAGCCTTACATAGCTGGCAAAGTTACATGGATTTAGGGGTAAATAGCTGGGATTTCTCCCCACTAGGTCAGCCAGCCACCCCTACTGTCACAGTAACTCTGTAACTATATATACAATACATCAACTATGTAACTATATATACAATACTTGGTGAATAATGAATTTACGCAGTTGGTGAAAGATCATAAGAAAATAGATATAAAACACAACTTAAAATATGATGAATATTTAGCCCTACAAGAATTACAAGATAATAAACAACTTATCATATGATAAGCTGACAAAGGGGGGTGGGGGGGGTGTAGTACTCCAGAACCGAGAAGACTACGAGTCTGAGGCACTGCGCATGTTACATGACCCTATATTTTATAGAAAAATTGATCCTACTCAACAGTTCTTAATAGAACTGAAGGTTTTACTTGATGAAGCTGTTTCCTCCACTGCTATCACCAAATCAGAATTTGTATTTCTGTACACAAAATTTCCTCGTATACCTGTGTAGCCCGGTCACCTTTTTCTCCCTTCGTCCTCCCAGGTAAGTGTAGGAAAGGCACGCACGCGGCCCCAATGTTATAGTAAGGGCTTCGGGACTACAATTCCCAGGAGGCATAGGGAGACAGGCACCAGGTGCCTGATAGGAGCCAATAGGGCTGCAGGACTGCCCTGGAGGGATATAGATACTTTTGGCGGGCTGGAGCTGCGAGTCAGTCAGGAAGGAGCAGAGCAAGGAGGCAGACAAGGGAAGGAGGTAGGGTACGGGAGAGAGGGATCCCCCGCACTAGCCAGCACCCCCTTGGCCCAAGATAGCTCTAGGTATCACACATAGTGAGTGTTGCCAGGGAATGCCCTAGAGTAAGGGACCCTGTCACTCAGGTAAATCGGTTGTTAGTGGGAGTCAGGACTGGGCCTCGTTAGGGGAGTAGACCCTCCACAGTATCATCTGCGATTGGGGGGGGGAAAACCCGTTACACCTGTATACTACCACCTTCCAAAGATGCATAAGGCATCATTCAATCCACCAGGGAGACCCATAATCTCAGGTCCTAGACAGCCAATTTATCACAATATGTGGACTTCTTCTTACAAAGATATGTCCACATCCTGCCGGCCCACATAAAAGATACCACGGCGGTTCTCAATTTGGTTAAAACAATACAGTGGAAAGAAAATGATAGAGGGGCTACATGTGACGTACAGTCTTTATACACAGGTATTCCCCACACAAATGGTGTAGAAGCTGTGAAAGGAGCATTAAAGAAATACACAGGATTACACTTATTGAATAGTGAATTTATCGTTAAAGCGATTCAATTCATATTGTCACACAACTATTTTTTATTTATGAACCAGTTTTTTAATTCAGTTGTGTGGCAAAGCAATGGGGACCAGCTTTGCCCCCATTTATGCTAATATCTATATGGGGGCATGGGAAAGACAATATATCTGGGAAAATAATCCATTTGCCAACAGTGGGATTGTTTGGCGCAGATATATTGATGACGTACTGTGCATTTGGGAAGGTGATGAGGATACTCTGAACCAATTCAAACTGTATTTGAATAAAAATGATTTTAAATTGAAATTTACTTCAGAGTCAAATTTAAACACAATCAATTTTTTGGATCTAAATTTGGAGGCTACAGTGGGCCTACCTATTAAAACCAAAACCTATTTTAAAAAGGTAGACACTAACAGCTTACTACTATCATCAAGTAATCATAAAAGATCTTGGATCAATAACATACCCACAGGTCAATTCATGCATTTAAAACGAAATTGTAGTGTTCATGCGGATTTTGAGGCTCAGTCTGTGATTTTATTCGATAAATTTATCCAACGAGGTTATGATGGGACCATTTAAACTAAATCTTTAAGGAAAGTGAATGAATTAAACAAAGAGTCACTTTTAGTACAAAAATAAAAAATTTAAAAAGGAAATAGAGACTAAAGTAGATAATAAGATTAAAATTCCTTTTATTACTGACTTTAAGTCAGTTAGTGTAAACATTCAAAAGATTATTAACAAGAATTGGAACATGTTATGTAATGACCCTATTCTTGGTCCTTCTCTCCAGTCACAACCAAGCTTCATCTATCGTAGGGCTAAGAATTTTAAACATTATTTAGCACCAAGTGATATTGGTCCCCCAATACATACTTCATCCGGGGTCCCTTGGATGCCAAAAAAGCCATCTGGCAATTTTAGTTGTGGAAAATGTAGGGCTTGTGGCATGTTAAATCCAGACCGAAAAACATTTCTCTCTAACACTACCAAAGATAAATTCATGGTTAAAGATTTTATACCTTGTAAGGTCACCCATGTAGGGTGTCTTTTACAGTGTCCGTGTGGATATCAATATATTGGCCGCACAAAAAGATACCTTAAGATAAGAATCTTAGAACATGCTAGGAACATTAGACTCGGACTAGAGAAACACAGTGTGTCCAGACATTCCAAGATAAAACATAATTGTGATCCCACATTACTTAAATACATAGGCATTCAAATCATCCCCTTAGGGAGACGAGGAGGAGATAGAGACAAGTCATTATCCAAACAAGAAAGCCTATGGATCTACAAAATGCAAACTCTAGCACCGTTAGGTTTGAATGCGGAGATCGATGTTTGGTCACAGTATTAACTGTAGTCCGAGTATATTCATTCCCAATTTTATTTTAATTTGATACTATTTAAGATGAAATTGAAATCAAATGATATCTTTTAACCAAATAATATTAATGTCAAATATAAAACATTAAATTCATATTCCGCACGTTTTTAATAAAATATATGAATTATTTTTTATTCCCAATATTTTTTATGGTAGGTATAGGTCATTTCTAGTATACATGAATTTTAATATGAAATTGTATATAAGTGTATGTAGATGTAGACTCTGGGTCATCAGCAACAACAATTATAATTAAACTTATTTTGTTATAATAGTTTTTATGTAAAACATTTTTTAATTTTTTATTTATACATTTTTGCATAATAGTTTTGTATATAGATATTTTATACATAGTAAAATTTCAATTTTCTTCCTTTTCCTTGATTTAGTTTCTCTATAATGAGAGTTAGATTTCTTGATTCATATTATCATTATCTGCTTTCAATGTATGCAATATTTTTAATTAAGCAATAATTGTATTTTCTCTTTGTTTATAGAGAATCGATTACGGTGTTTTACATATTTAATAAGTTGTTTCTAATAAACATGTTCATTCTGTAGCTCTAATTTGAGCATAGTTTTAAATTGGTATATAGATTATATTATAACTAGCCGTAATAACATGGTTACTGGTTGGCTGTTTTCTTTCCTCTGTCAGCCAATCAGTAGAATATTAATGGTATATAGAGTGTCCAATGGTAGCCTTTGTTGTTTCCCTGACGAAGTAACTTGTTTTACGAAACGCGTTGGAAGGAGGTGTATTTGTATACACCTGTACATTTTATTGTGGACATTTCAACATCCCACTAGTGGGAGGTTTATACGAACTTTCTAACCAGCCAGTATTGCCAGAGACGCCACAGACTTGCCGTGACGTCATCAGAAGTCTCCTCCAAGCCTGACACGTGGATTCACCGGAGCACCGGCATTTCCTTACACCGCGGTGTCGGTGTATTACTCTGCAAAGCCCCCTAGATGTGCATCCACAGAGACTAAGAGGAAGCAGAGAAAGTCACCTGGAGGACGAGGAATTCGGTCCCTTAACCCTGCAAGAACCCAAGCGATCTGGTGTAGAAGAGCAGCTGATGTGGTAACATGTCCCTAACATGACATGTCTAAATAATTATTGATTGATGTACGTGTGATACTCACCTGCTGAAACTGTTACACAATATATTTATATATACTACACTATTGCGCTGTTTTCTCTTTTTGTTTTTGTTATATATACAGTACATCTACTATGTATTCAACAATATATCTACTCTGTAACTATGTAATTATATACAATATATACAGTACATCTACTATGTAACTATATACATAATACATCTACTCTGTAACTATGCAACTATATATACAATATATACAGTACATCTACTATGTAACTATATACATAAACCTCTCACTCTGTTAACTATTTGCAAATATTATACACAGATACATTGTACACTATCTGTAACTATGTAATTATATACAATATATACAGTACATCTACTCTGTAACTATGTAATTATATACAATATATACAGTACATCTACTATGTAACTATATACATAATACCGCTACTCTGTACCTATGCAACTATATATACACCATATATCAGTACATCTATCTGTAACCTATGTAACTGTAGTATTACAATATAACAGTACCATCTACTATGTAAACTATAATTACCAATACCGCTACTCTGTACCTATGCAACTATATATACAATATATACAGTACATCTACTATGTAACTAAGTAATTATATACAATATATACAGTACATCTACTATGTAACTATATACATAATACCTCTACTCTGTAACTATGCAACTATATATCAATAATACAGATATCTACTGATAGTAACTATATACATAATACATCTACTCTGTAACTATGCAATATATATACAATATATACAGTACATCTACTATGTAACATATATACATAATACCTCTACTCTGTAACTATGCAACTATATATACAATATATACAGTACATCTACTCTGTAACTAATATCATTATATCAATATACAGTATCATATACTATGTAACTATATACATAATACCTCTACTCTGTAACTATGCAACTATATATACAATATATACAGTACATCTACTATGTGTAACGGGTGCTCACCACAAACAGGACCGCGACGCTGAGGTGGGGATGTTAGTATGAACCGACCTCCAGCCGCGTGAGCGTGTCCGGAGTGCAGAGTGGTAGTCGTGTAGCCGGGTCAGAATTGGAGAAGTGAGGGTGGTCGTAATACTCGTCACGGTCAGGGGTTGGAGAGGTCGGATGGTCGTAGAGGATAGCCGGGGTTGAGGAGCGGAGACGGTAGAGGTCCAGATACAAGCCGACGTCGAGGTAGAGAGAAGTCGGGGGTCCACGTACAAGCCGAGGTCAAACACTGAGGAACAAAGAAGAACAGAATGCACAAGCAACAGGACAAGGCCGCGGAGGTTTTGAGGCAAGCACTACGTTCAGGACGAAAGATTATGCTCAGCCAATTTGCCAGAGGGTTGGATGAGCATATAAAGGGCTGAGGCCCAATGGAGAGGTAGCAAGCAACTGCTGGAGATTAGGGAGAAACGCCCACTCGGTAGCAGGTGCCCAATGGCAGGGCGGAGGCGGCGTGAGCCGCAGGTGATCCTGGGTTTAGAGTGGAGTTACGATTAACCCCTCGCATGCTCTTGATGATGCGGTGCTGGTGCGTGGTCTCCTGGGACGTGACGCGTCACCCATTTTGTCACGGGACGTGAAGTGGGGGCGGGGCCTAAGCCCAAGCCTTGAGGTATCCTTCTGTTAGACAGCGCAGGGCTTGTGGGTAGCTTCCCTAGTCTGCGGTGCGTCACCCGAGTTGTCACTGGGCCTGTCGTGGGGGCGGGACCTACCGCTGATCCTCACAGTACCCCTTAAGGAGCGACCTCTGGGCATCTCAAGGATGGCTTGAGAGGGTACTTCAGGTGGAAGAGGCGGACAAGCCTGGGAGCATGTAATTGGTCCCAGGGGATATCCAGAATCGCTCTTCGGGCCTAAAACCTCTCCAATGGACCAGGTACTGGAGAGTACCACTGGTTTTCCTGGAGTCCAGTACCGACTGCACTTCGTATACCTGCTGGCCCTCTACAAGGAGGGGTTCAGGAAGCGGAGCTGGAACAGGGGTCCGAGGATCTTGTACAAATGGCTTCAGAAGAGAGGTGTGGAAAACCGATGGGAAGCCGGCAAGTGTAAGCGATAGGCCACTGGATTGATCCTCTCAGCGATAGTGAATGGACCAATGAATCTCGGTGCCAATTTCGCACTGGGTGCCTTGAGACGAATGTTCCTGGAGGAAAGCCATACCTTCTCCCCAGGGTTGTATGCTGGGGTTCTTCATCGATGCCGGTCCGCCTGTTCCTTCTGTGTGGACACTGCTCTCCTGAGGTTCTCCTGAATCTTCTCCCACGAGCTCTGCAGCTGCAGGATCCTGTTGTCTGCCGCTGGCACCCCGAATCAGGGTCCTTTAGGGGGAAGGACTGAAGGGTGAAAGCCATAATTGATCAAAAATGCTGAGTACCTTGTTGACTCACTCTGTAAATTGTTGTGCGAAAACTCGGCCCAAGGTAGAAGATCTGTCCAGTTGTCCTGGGTATCAGAAACAATACATCGAATAAATAGTTATAACGATTGGTTAGTGCGTTCAGTTTGACCGTTGGTCTGGGGATGATAGCCTGACGAAAAGTGGAGAGAGATTCCCAATTGCTTGCAAAAGGCCCGCCAGAACTAAGAAATAAATTGGGACCCCCGATCAGACACAAAAACCTTAGGAACCCCATGGAGACGAAAAATTTCCTTGATGAAAACTTCTGAAAGTTTGGGAGCGTTAGGTAGGGCCATGAGGGGAATAAAGTGAGCTTGCTTTGAGAAACGGTCCACTACCACCAGGATGGTATTCATACCTTTGGACGTAGGAAATTCAACAATAAAATCCATGGATAGGTCGGTCCATGGACGATCTGGAATCGGAAGGGGTTGGAGTAATCCAGCGGCTCTGTAGCGGGGAGTCTTACTTTGAGCACATGTAGAGCACGCAGTGACAAACTCCTTGATCTCCCTCCGCATTCCCAGTCACCAAAAGGTGGTGTTTTTTTGGAGTGATAGACCTTCAGTTTGGGGGACAGTAGGTGGGAGGGGGGGTTGGAGTGATAGACCTTCAGATTGGGGGGCAGTAGGTGGGGGGAGGTTGGAGTGATAGACCTTCCGATTGGGGGCAGTAGGAGGTGGGGGGGTGGTTGAAGCAATAGAACTTTGGATTGTGGGGCAGCAGGTGTGGGGGGGGGCTTGGAGTGATTAACCTTCGAATTGGGGGAGTAGATGAGGGGTTGGAGTAATAGACCTTTGGATTGGGGGGCATTAGGTGGGAGTGGCTTGGAGTAATAGATCTTTGGATTAGGGGGCAGTAGGTGGGGGGGGGGGGACA
>WSYH01007590.1:0-32589 GCA_036426205.1 Ascaphus truei
CACACACACACACACACACACACAGTGTGACACACACACACTCACACTCTCCCATACACACAGTGTCCCACACACACAGATATGTCACCTCTCCGTTTCCCCCTCCCTCCCACCTCGCAGCGGCAGGAGGAAGGGGGGTCCTTCCGGGCGCCGCCATCTTAGCCACTCGGCAGCTGCAAGAGGAAGGGGGTCCTTCCGTGCGCCACCTTCTTAGCCACTCGGCACCGCGAGGCAGCTGCAGGAGGAAGGGGGTCCTTCCGGAGGCTGCCTGCCCACTGCCTGTCCCCCCGCCGGGGAGGGAGGTGACTTAGCGCCGGGGAGAGAGAGACAGAGAGAGACAGAGAGAGACAGAGAGAGACAGAGACAGAGAGAGACAGAGACAGAAATGTTAAACCCAAATATTTATTATTATTAATTATTTGGGTTTAACATTTTCCCCAGATAAGGATTTCGACCTTTTCTCTACTACAGTCGATTTGTTTAAATTTATTAGAAAACTTTCATTGAAAAGATTTTTTAAACAGAAAGAAATGAATGTAGAGAAAACTATTGAAATACCCAATACAGATAACGGTCAAGATGAGGGAACTCATATTAAACTCTTTGATATAAATAATCAGCTTACTTTTAAGGAACATTGTTTTTTTAATGATATGATGGGATTGCTAGGAGAGAACATATTACCGAATGACCCCAACTTGAATTTTTTGGGTAGGAAGCCCTCAGGATTACACAATAAGTCAAAATTCAGTCCAGACAATGTAAGAGGTACAGCCATTGAACTGTTTAGTCAAGCAGTACAGAGAGATTTACTCTTCTTGTCAAAGGGTATACAATTTACTAAACAACCGAACAACCGTGACAATATACATCCAGAACTTAGAAAAGCGCTATCTACCCTTAAAAATAATGAGAACATCGTAATTAAGAAAGCGGATAAAGGGGGCGCGGTCGTAGTTCTGGATTATATATGTTATCAAAGAGAAGCCTTTAGACAACTAAATGACAAAACATATTATGAAATTTTACACTCTGACCCCACAAGCAGATTTCTATATGAGCTGAATGAGTTGTTAGAAGTTGGTAAAGATCTGTGTCTTATCGCCAAAAGAGTGGGACTATCTGCACTGCTTGCATCCGATTATCCCCGTTTTTCATCACCTGCCTAAGGTACACAAATCCTTAGACTCACCACCTGGGCGTCCAATAGTTTCTAGTATAGGGGCACTGGGTGAACACTTATCTATTTACATTGATTACTATTTACAACCTATTGTACACACCTTACCCTCTCACCTATTGGACACCTCACACCTTCTCACATTATTCCAACATTATCACTGGTCCCCAGATTTCCTTTGGGTCACTTTAGATGTTTCTTCTTTACACTGGCGACACACTTTATTCGAGCTCGGCTAGTCCCACGAATTCGTGTATACCCGGGTGTATTGAGGTTTGTGACTGTTTTCTGCCCGAGTGCATTGGGTTATTTTCCAGGCAGGGATTGAAGCATTTTATTCCCGCTGGCTGCAATACTGCACAGTATATATATATATACTGCATTACAATTCATGAATTTATGCCATCTGGTAGACACGCGAAGCATTGCAGCCTATTAAATCCTAATCATTATCATTTAACAGATCAGCCGCCCGTCAGCCAGGCATGAACCCAGGCTGGGAAGGCAAACGCAACGGGGCTTGTCAGAGGTGAGGAGCGGCGCATTCCAGGTATCTGCCAGGTACATACTGGGTATTTGCTCGAATAAAGTGTGTCGGTGCAGTATATTCCATCATTGCACATACACACGGCATTTCAGCTACGAGACACTTTTTAGAATTAGACCCATCACTTTCTCCTTTGCACATAGCTTTTTTATTAGATTGTATACACTTTTTACTCACACATAACTATTTTTTATTTTCAGGGACTTTCTACCTCCAGACGTGTGGGACTGCTATGGGCACATGCTTAGCACCTTCCTATGCGAATCTTTTCATGGGTTGGTGGGAAGCGACCCACGTGTTTGGAGATAGTAATCCCTTTCGACAGCACATACACTTCTACCATCGCTTCATTGACGATCTATTGATCCTTTGGAGTTGGACGGTGGAAGAATTGAATTTGTTCATTGATTACATTAACATCAACACATTTAATTTGCACTTCACGTCACATTATCACTCCACTTTCATACATTACCTTGATTTGAAACTTTACGTAGGTCTTTATCAACGGGTTCATACAGATATCTTTCGCAAGGACAACGCAAAAAACACCCTACTACATGCAAGCAGTGCACATAGCCGGAGCCTTATTAAAGGGATACCCTATGGGCAATTCATACGCCTAAGGAGGAATTGCTCCAATTTGGAAGATTTCCATTTGAGATCTATTGAACTAACCAACCGTTTTCTTGCTAGAGGATACAATAAAAACATCCTACAAGAAGCATACCAAAATGCGCTTCAACAAAACAGAGATGAGATGATATGTATATCCATAGAACAGACTGGCACTAGAAAGTCTAAAACTCAAATTAAAAATGATGCTAACAGCTCTAACATGGATGCCCCGTATTTTATCACCAAATTTAGCAGACAAGCAGATGCAATCAGAAACATTGTGAACAAACACTGGTCAATTTTGACCATTGATCCCCTACTTAGAAGCATCACTACCACTAGACCTAGGTTTGTTTTCCAAAGATCACAAACAATAGGAAATATGGTAGCACCAAGTGTAATTAAGAAAAATAGAATAATTACGAAAAAAGAATTCTTTCCTAAACTAGTTGGATGTTTTGCTTGTGGGCGATGTAAAATTTGCAAATATGTTTTAAAGTCCACAGTGTTTACGAACATAGATAACACTAGATCTTATAACATCTCTCTGTTCATTAACTGTAGGACAGAGTTTGTGATTTATATGCTGATCTGTGGGTGTCAAAAGAAGTATACAGGTCTCACGACACGTAAATTTAAGCTAAGAATACTTGAACACATGCGACTTACCCTTCAAAAAGATCAGATACACCCTGTGTCTAAACATTTTAGTGTATGCCATGATGGGTCTCTCAACAATTTTAAATGTATGGCTATTGAGCAGGTTCCTGTGCACTACAGAGGCGGTGATAGAGTTAATACACTCTACCGCAGAGAGGCCCACTGGATTTTTACACTCGACACATTAATCCCCAAAGGGTTAAATACGGATTGGGATCTGAAATATTTTCTTTTAATTAACCCATTCATATTATATATTGAATTAATGTGTACTTTTGTGGTCTTTAGCTTCTGCAATCCCTGATCTTTTGTGTTAAGACACTTATGCTATACAGGCATACCCCACTTTAAGTACACTCACTTTAAGTACACTCGCGAGTAAGTACATATCGCCCAATAGGCAAACGGCAGCTCACGCATGCGCCTGTCATCACGTTCTGAACAGCAATACCGGCTCCCTACCTGTACCGAAGCTGTGTGCAAGCGGGGAGACTATAGAGCCTGTTACACATGTGTTATTTACATCAGTTATGCACGTATATAACGATTGCAGTACAGTACATGCAAAGATAAGTAGTAAAAGGGAGTGCTTCACTTTAAGTACATTTTCGCTTTACATACATGCTCCGGTCCCATTGCGTACGTTAATGCGGGGTATGCCTGTAAAGAGTTTTTTGAGTTCATGCTATCTATTGTTAAGATAAAATGTTTGACAAATGGATCACTGTATGTTGATGTCATATGTTATCTCATATTCATATAGGATATGGATGCCTCTGGTCATTCTCTCTTATTATTTTCCTTTAACCATGTTGTGTCCCTTTTTAATATCTGCCAGTATTTCATTGGAACTAAGTCTATAATGAATTTTTGATACATGCATTTCATTTTTTCTACCTAAGATGTGAATGTAGCATTAATTATTTCAACTGATATGTAATGTCTTGTATTTATCCCTTCACACATTATTTAGACCTGCTATTCCAATGATACTGTGTGTGAGGTGACGTAGTGTTAAACCTTTTTAATCAACGTAATTACTACTTGTGATTATCCATTCCAGCTGCTTGTTAAGTGTACAGGAGGGGCTATATATAGGAGATTAACTCACAGTCCCCACTATCCCCCTTGAGAAAGGGCTCTTAGAGCCTGAAACGCGTAGGAGGTGTATGTATTTGTTTTTTGTCTGTCCCTTTTCTCATTTTTATGTAGTTTAAATAAACGTTTTTAAGCCTTTCCACCTGGTGAGCTGATGGTGCATTTTTGGACATTGCGGTCTATTTCCAATCCTTTTCTACTTTTGCATTGCCCCACGATTGGTGAGACGCACTGAGGATCAGAGGGCACGCTATATGGGAGTTGGCGTTCATCATTTTCTCCCTTGTGGACCACACGAAGGAGGGGAGCGTTTACCGGACGGACCGGAAGTGCTCTGACACACTACCGGCACTCGGGAGCTCCACGCTGTTGATGTGAGGAGGCGCAGCTGATTTCGGGACCATCACATCTACATTGCCAGGAGGACAGCCGAGTAGAGAGTAAGGAGCGCTACAAGAGGGATCCACAGAGGTATTCATGTTGTTTCTCTGTCACATTCATATCCCAGGTAGCGGTGTCCATTGGAGCTCCTTTACTGTCTGTTGCTGTCCTCAGTGATTTCTTCTATCAACTTAAATTCGACAACCCACGTATTGACTTTCCCTCGTTGCCCACCCCAGTTGTCCATTACATTATATCATTATTTCTGTGACTCTCTGTTTTAGAGCTTCTAGTAGCTTTGCCATTGATGACTTCAGGATCAGTGCAAGCCTGAGCCCATGCCGTCATAGTAAGGGTATCAGGGGGCTTAGAAATCACCTGTTCTCCAACAGTCATGAACGGAAAAGCAGCATTCCCTGACATATCAGTATAACTCTCTCCACAGAAAACACACAGATAAATGATCACAGGGGATCACAAAAAGCCCCCAATAACTGCACTCAAAATAGGTCACACTACCAATAATAGTGTCAACTCAATGAAAGCCAGAAGTAGCCTAACCCATAAATGGGGTCAACCGCTAAGGTCACACTAGAGTGCATGAAAATAATAAAGTTTTATTAAACCAATAATTAAAACCTGACGAATGAACCATAAAAGTACATGAATAAAATCCCCATACGTTGGATGGAGGCAAGAAAAGGTAATTCATGTGTTATAATGCCTAAATAGCAAAAACAACAACAATGATGCTGTAATCAGGTATACAGTCACATGTAAGCTGTGCACAAGGCTGTGCACAAATTTCTTTTTGTTCAATAAAAAGATATACCATCAAATCCAGGAAACAGCCATGGGCACCACATGCGCTCTCCCACCTATGCCAACCTCTATCTGGGCTGGTGGGAGGAAGCCGTGGTGTTCGTGGATGACCATTACATCTATACAGACCATATAGCCCTTTGGTCTCGGTATATTGATAACGTGCTCCTTTTATGGAATGGCACAGAGAAACTTTTGGTAGAGTTCATAAACAAACTTAACGTCAACGGACATAACCTTAAATTGACGTATGAAGTACAAAAGGAAAGTATCAATTTTCTTGACATTACGATTACGAAACAGGAGGGTGGCAAGTTAGAAACTACAATTTATCTTAAACCTACCGCTACGAATAGTTTATTGAAGGCGGATAGTCACCACCCTAGACAATTGATACATAATATTCCTACGGGTCAATTTCTCCGTTTAAAGAGAAACTGCTCTAGCATGACAGAATTTAAGGCCCTTGCGAAAGACCTTACTAAACGTTTCACGGAAAGTGGGTATACTAAATCAGACATTAAAAAAGCCTATCACAGGTCACTTAATACTCCAAGGCCAACTTTGCTTATAGAGCATCCTGGATATGATAATGAAAAGGTACAAATGATACGCTTTATCGGCACCTTCTGTAGCCAGTGGCAATCTGTCCGCCAGATTTTAAACAAACACTGGCATATCTTACTCCAAGATGACGATTTGTCAAAAATACTACAGACTACACCGAATATGGTTAGTCGTAGAGCACGCAATCTTCGTGACCGTCTGGTATGGAGTCATTTCCAGACAAAACCCACACGTACATGGCTAGGTAACAAACCATGTGGGACATACACCTGTGGTCGTTTTAAGGCCTGTTCATCAATTAAAGTCAGTCAAACTTTCACTGACTCAAAATCACAAAGTATCTACACTACCAAAGATTTTATCAACTGTCTTACCACAGCAGTAGTGTATTTGATCCAATATTCATATGGGAAACAATATGTTGGGGAAACCCTCAGAACCTTCAAGGTGTGCATCCTGGAACATCTGGGTTCGGTTCGGAATAGACTTGACACTCCGGTTGCCAGACACATAAATGACATACATCAGGGAGACGCTTCGAATCTACGCTTTATGGGCATTGCGCACATATCCTGGGGCCTACGCAAGGGCAACTGGGATACAAAACTGCGACAATGCAAATGTAGGTGGATATATACGTTAAACACACTTGCACCCCATGGACTTAACGAAGGTTTCCTTTTTTCATCCTTTCTTTGATTCCTCAGTATTATTGTTTGGGAAAATATATATTTTTTTTCTCCCTGTGGTTTAGAGGGATCCCGGTATATAGGGCCTCGCTATTTACCATCAGCTTAGTAGGTTCCGTTTTGACTCTATAGGCGGATCCGTCAGAGTAATCCACTCCTACACCTATATACTATCCTATATCCACCTTGCGTCTCCTTGTCTTTGACGTTTTTGTGCCTGGCAGCCTAAGTGTGCATTATTGTGTACTTTGCTTTGCACAATATCCTGTACATCATTTCACTACATATCCCTTTAAGGGATTCTTTATTATTTTATGTGGGGTATATTTTTGTACATGTCATTTTATTTATTTATTTGTTTTCCCTTTCCTTCCTTTCCCTCCCCTTCCCCCCCCCCCCCTCGTCGATTCCTGAGTTTATTTGTCGCAGTGATACTTAAGGGTTAATATAAATCCCTACACCCACATTGCTCTGTACTACCAAGTACCACAATGAGCAAGTAGTCCGCCCCTCCTTGTTTGGGGAGGGTATATTAGGTTACACAGTCCATCCCGTTTTCCCTCCTCCCCCTTGAGAAAGCGCGCGGTGACGCACGAAACATACGTCGGGGTAGCGTGACGTTAGCACGTTGACGATCACGCGGTGGTGTCTGGAGGCAAAGTCTGCTCTGGTTACTCTCCTGGGCTGCAGCTGTGCACATGCATACACACCCTGTATGCTTACAGGTCGTATATTTACCTTGCTGTATGGCCTGTTTTGATCCTGCTGGTGGTCATAAGTATTGCTTTTCTGCCGTAGGCTCTGCATTGTGAGCTTATGTTTGCACAGCCTTGTGCACAGCTTACATGTGGCTATATACCTGATTACAGCATCATTGTTGCTGTTTTTGCTATTTAGGCATTATAACACATTTCTTACCTTTTCTTGCCTCCATCCAACGTATGGGGATTTTATTCATGTACTTTTATGGTTCATTCGTCGGGTTTTAATTATTGGTTTAATAAAAACTTTATTATTTTCATGCACTCTAGTGTGACCTTAGCGGTTGACCCCATTTATGGGTTAGGCTACTTCTGGCTTTCATTGAGTTGACACTATTATTGGTAGTGTGACCTATTTTGAGTGCAGTTATTGTTGGCTTTATGTGATCCTCTGTGATCATTTATTTGTGTGTTTTCTGTGCTATTCCCTCCTCCATGCACCAGGTAGCTTTTTTGTTGTCTTTTGTTTGGCGAGCGACGTGTTCATCTGTGTGTTATATAACTCTCTCCACATTCAGAATCTGTTTCATCTCCTGATTTAGAAACCGTAGGATCACCCAAATGACCCATAACAGTTTTACTCTGAGTGCTGTCAGGCACAGAACTAACAACTTCCACAGGCAAACTTTTTCCCTCTGTCACAACTGACTGCACAACGGGACCAGAGGTGGCTGCAATTATAACCTCTTCATCACTGAAAGCTGCTGGGGCAAAAGGCAGAACTGGATACAGGGAGTTTACATACAATGGAGGAGCCGTAAAGACTGGAGTCTCAGATGCCACATCACATCCGTACGGGGCAAGCTTAACCCATACCAGAGAACATTCTCTCATATATTTTTTATTCCACCCAGGGTCACCAGAAAACCACGCCGGATCATTCAGACAGGTGCCTCTCAACATTGATATATGAAAATCATCAAATGCACCCTCTCTAGGAAACAGATCAACAGATTCATAGTTTCTGACCAGCCAGCAACACAGTCAACAAACGGATTGCAGTAAAAATCACCTACTGTTTGCGCAACAAATTGTTTTGGAGTCTGCCCAGGTTTGCGCTTGCAAGGCATAACTTGATTGGTCTTATTATTAACTTTGTCAGTTTAAAACTTAATAACCTCTGGCTTACCTCCAGGGTCCTTCTTACTTAAATTAGTTCCCATTAGTAACTTAAAAGAAAAAGAACAAAACAGTGGCAAACAATAGCAGCAAAGACAAATAAAATTCTTATGCTTTATACAATATACAATGGTTGTTCACCCAGATCAGAGATGACCGTCCAGTCGTGCACAAAAATATCTGAACTCAAACCAGAACAATTTTATCAAGGGACTTAAAACCAATCCACAGTCACAATTTAGGTAACGAATTCCCAGAGGGGGTGAGACAATATAAAAATCACATATACTCACCACCGGTGTGAATTCCACTTCTCAAACACCATCTGAAAGAGTTGCCCTGCTAATTTTAAAAAGGGCTGGAGGCCTTTGTGACTGGATACACACACACAGCACCGCACACTGCAGACTTCCCGGGAAGCTTTGGAACCACGCCCTGGCACTTCTAGCTCTGATCTTGTAAAACGTACAGGCCCGGGAAAAGAAAGAACCAATACACAGGCAGTGTTTCAATCCTTCCGTTCCAGTTTATTTAGTATAGGGTAAAGATATTTATACAGAACAAAGAAAACATTGGTTAGAGGCGTAACTTAGGTTAGAGGCGTGATTTAGGGGCAAGACATGTTAGTGGGGTGATCTAGGGGCGTAATTCTCCCAAGACAGGCACTGTCTGAAATACATAACTTTTTCATTGCCTACGTTATCTATAACCTTGGTTTCCATGGCAGCTATGTGGGGTGATTCGGCTTCCCAGAGAACAAGCCACCTACAACTGATTAAAAAAGTAAAAAGCTGACCACATGAAAAAATGTACTTTAGCAAAAGCTGACTACATGATTTTAGCTAGCAAGTGCAGACAAAATGGATGGTTTAAGACAAATGCAGCTTCTAGCCTTCTCTACTGTCCCTAACAATAACTGACTAAATCCCTTCCCACATTCCCCACATACATACGGTCTCTCCCCTGTGTGTGTAATCATGTGTGTGTTCAGGTTGGATAACCAACTAAATCCGTTCCCACATTCCCCACATATATGTGGTCTCTCACCTGTGTGTGTCCTCATGTGTGTGTTCAGGTTGGATAACCGACTAAATCCGTTCCCACATTCCCCACATACATGCGGTCTCTCACCTGTGTGTCCTCTTATGTTCATCCAGATGTGATAACTAACTAAATCCCTTCCCACATACAACAGGTCTCTCCCCTGTGTGTCCTCTTGTGTGTGTCCAGGCTGGATAAATCACTAAATCCCCTTCCACATTCCACACATACATGCGGTCTCTCCCTTCTGTGTGTCCTCTTGTGTGTGTTCAGGTTGGATAACCGAATAAATCCCTTCCCACATTCCCCACATACATGCGGTCTCTCCCCTGTGTGTGTCCTCATGTGTGAGTTCAGGTTGAATAACCGACTAAATCCCTTCCCACATTCCCCACATACATGCAGTCTCTCCCCTGTGTGTGTCCTCATGTGTGTGACTAGGCTGGATAAATCACTAAATCCATTCCCACATTCCACACATACATGCCTTTCCCTTGTGTGTGTCCTCATGTGTGAGTTCAGGTTGGATAAGTCACCAAATCTCTTCCCACATTCCCCACATACATGCGGTCTCTCCCCTGTGTGTATCCTCTTGTGTGTGTTCAGGCTGGATGACACACTAAATCCCTTCCCACATTCCCCACATACATGCGGTCTTTCCCCTGTATGTGTCCTCTTGTGTATGTTCAGGCTGGATGACTGACTAAATCCCTTCCCACATTCCCCACATACATGCGGTCTCACCCCTGTGTGTGTCCTCTTGTGTGTGATCAGGCTGGATATATCAATAAATCCCCTCCCACATTCCCCACATACATGCGGTCTCTCCCCTGTGTGTGTCCTCATGTGTGTGACCAGGCTGGATAAATCACTACATCCCCTCCCACATTCCACACATACATGCGGTCTCTCCCCTGTGTGTGTCCTCTTGTGTGTGTTCAGGTTGGATAACCGACTAAATTGGTTCCCACATTCCCCACATACATGCGGTCTCTCCCCTGTGTGTGTCCTCTTGTGTGTGTCCAGGCTCAATAAGTCACTAAATCCCTCCCCACATACATGCGGTCTCTCCCCGGTCTGTGCCATCTTCTGTAGGTTCTGGTCTGATAACCAAGTCAGACTCTTCCCACTTTCTCCAAGATCTTTTCCTGTGGCAGCTGCTAATATATATTTTTGGGAATGAGAAGCAGTTACATTGTTTATTAATTGCCTTGACTGGTTGAAAGATGCATTTTCTTTCATATTTATTGGAATGTTGCAAGATTGTTCTGTCCTCATCTTTTCCATATACTCATTTGGGTGTTGGAACTTCAGATGTTTGAGGAGGTAATCCTGACTGCTAAAAGCAACCTCGCAGTGCTGGCAGGGGTGGATTATTGGAGCTGGTCTTTGTACTAAATGAGACAAAAGAGCCACTGTTACACAAACTGTCTTACAAAAGGCCATGCAGGAGAGGTAAGTTGGCATATCACAAAAAGCTCAGGAAGAAAGTAAACTGTAGATGTACATTGTAAAAATGAAGAGTTTACACAACATGTGCAGCATTAGGGCCGGGAGAGTAGATCTAGTGGGTCATACATTTAACGTGGATCATAATATTTAACGATTTAAAGGGAAATCTCTATCTGCAAAACACCAATTAAAGTGACAGACATTTTTACAAATCCTTTGATAGATACTAAGTCGATAGTTTCAGTTGTAAAGGTATACAGTAATTAAAAAATGTTTGTACAATGAATAGAATACGTGTCTCATTAGAAGCTCACATATCAGCCACCGGGTGTTCTCATTACTGCACCATGTACCAGGTCCCTAATAGTTATAGGAAGATCCAACTTTCTGCTAAATCTCCATAGTTAAATCAGGAACCAAATGTCCAATTATTGTATTTGACATCACAGATGTTATTCAGACTTAATTAAGCTATACCAGTATTATCCAGTGAATTCCAGAACTGTGTTAATTTTTTAATACAATTGTTTAAAGGTTTTTTTAATTTTAGGGAACAAGGAGTCTGTACTTGTGTTACTGATTCTCCCCCATACAAATATTGCATTTTATTAAACACTGAGATTGATATCTATCTATCTTAGTGTTTAATAAAATGCATTGTTGGCACACACATACATATATACATACATACATATATACACACAGTACATATACAATAGTGATGGGGACAATGGAAACACAAAAACGATATCATTGACTGTGATTCCAAAAAAAGGAATGTGATTCCCTGCCTTTAAGGTGACATCCCAGCACCCAAAAAAGGGCTTTAATCGCATGGTACATCCACCAATTCCCTTCATTACCATAGCGGTTAGCCACTGAGGTAATGACGGGGGGTTATTCATGTATTTTAATATTGTTCATGTATTCATTTATTACTGGGTAACCATTTATCGCCAATGTGGATATCTGGGCCCCCCATTGAGATGGCCTAGTTATCCACAGTGATAATCAATGGCTTAATGTGTAAAATTTATTTTGAATGTTCTTTGTTTTGTTTTAAACGTGTATATATTTTTGGTTAATGTTTAAAATCCCATTAGCCTATTAGGGATATTGGGCATTAGTCTAGAAAGGGGGTGGAGGTAGGCGACGTGGGTGATGGCAGTAGTTGCCCTGGGGAGGGTGGTTAGGCTTCCCTTAAGGGGTGGGGGTGAGAGAGGTTAACCCCATAATTACCTTAGCGACTAGAATGGCAATGATTTACTGGCCACTAACTGGGTCAACAGGGTTAGTTAATGTTTTCTTTTAATAAAGTATTAACCCCTTTGGTATACCTTAGTAACCACAGGCATGAAATGGGTTAATGTTATTTTGATCATAGGTTTCTGTAATAATAGAAGCCTATGATAGAAATATTAACCCAATGCGGTATGTAACACATTAACGGTCGCGTTAATTCCAATATCGCGAGATTGGCCTAAATATTTCACCCAGTAAATTATTACCTCGATCTTGATATACACCACCTTAAAATTGCGGTAATAATACCCGTTAGTTTATTATTTCCCCGGGTGCGATATTAACTCTAATTTAACAGAATTTTATGTATTTGAGCCATAGTGTTTTGTTTATGCCTGCGGGACAAACCAAGAACTAACCAAGCAATACTAGCCACTAAGGCTGCACTTATAGTGCCGGCGACGTCGCGTCAAAACAAATGCATTGAATCCATCGCATGCGCTTATAGTAGGCGCGATGGATCGACCTAAATCTCTGTAGTCAGTAGAATTTGATTTTTACAGCAACGGTCTCACCATGTGACAGGCTTTAACCAATCACATAGCTTCTGATGCAGGGAAAAGGGGAGTGTGTGTGTGTGAGATGTGCAGGGAGAGGGGTGTCATGATTGGGGGCTATGCCAGGCCTGAATGAAGGGGTCACCCCCCCCTGCTGGCAGCCCCTTCAATCATGCGTGGGACACAAGGGGTTAATGTGTGTTGGGTAATAACTTGCATTCCCCCGTCACATCTGTTTTGTCCCCAGAATAAGGCTTCAACTCCCTGCAGCTCTGTGTTATATTCCTGCATGTGTATAAATCATGTCAGGAGGGAAAGGGTTAACCATATTGTGTGTATAATCCTGTTCCCTTCCCTCCCATTGTCGGCCCCGGTTTGCAGGGTCAGAACTGCAGTTAACCCATATCTCAGCGGGTGAACAAGCTATCCAGCTCATTTTTGGAGAGGTGACAGTGCATATATAGCCAAGGCTGCACACACATTTTGTAACCTATGAAGTTATAGCAGAAAAATATACAAGGTCTAAAATATATGGAAGGGGGAATAATTAAGGTCCTTTGTGAAGCCCTACATTTCCAGGCCCCTGTGGATAAGTAACACCAGAGCTTAAACCTTATGCTGATCAAAAGGACGAATCCCTCTGCTTAATATGCAAGCCCGGTCTAGCAAAGAGGTGATAATCATTTCACTTGTAAAAGGTAACACCTTGGAACAAAGCTTTGTCTGTCCACTGTCACTTCAGCCAGACCTGCGGACTCCAGATATTTGGGGTCCTGTTTCCTAAGTGGGGCTACTCAAAATGTCCACTGCACATGTCTGGAGCTGTGAGGGGAGGGTGATATCAGCTCTCCCATGTTATGTGGCAATGTTTAATAGGTGTAAGTTAATTCATTGCCAATCGGATGGGGCTAATGTTAAAAACCAGGTCCCTTAGCTTTAAAAAGGTGCTTGCAGCCTCATCCCTTTGCTTCGTGTTCATTTCGGAATTCCTGTGTGACTGAATGAACTGCTACTCCTGGACATCAAGAGTATTTCATTCCCCATTACCAAGTAAGTGTTTATGTCAATTGTTAGTTGTTTAACTGTGTCTGTCTGTCTAAAAACGAAATACTGCTCCTGATAAAGCTGACATTAGTTCAGTGAAACGCGTTGAGCCCCCACATTCTACGCAGTGAGCACCATTCCAGAAGAGAGGGGACCGCCCTGCCGCGTACCTACTCCCCTTCCCGCGCTAACCGGAAGTTGTCAGACCATCGACGGATGTGACGTCAGACACCATCGACGCCATCCAGCTGCGCAAGTATCGAAGGGAGACGGCTTGGATCCAACCTCCCTGGCGTGAGACTTATTGCTCTACTATTATGTGCCTATTACTTTTGTATACATTTTGAGTACATTTCATTTAGCTTTTAGTGTGATACATTTTTTATTGGTCTGCACCATGGTCTCTCTCCATTGTGTTTTCTCCTGAGCCATATCGTGAGAAAGAGCCCTCCTGAGTTCCTGCATATTCTGTTCCCAGTTACATGCTGATTCTCCACTTACTGTTTGTAAGTAGGCATTTTATACGAGCCAAGTCTTGGTATACCAGCCATCTGTGATTCTACTGCACCATCATTTTATCTTTTCTTTTTTAGGGTGTTCCTGAAATTTCGCTCCCTTCAACCCTCGATCTATAAAAACAAAATAAACCTGCAAGTTTATTTTACCAAAAGTCTTGTTCAATCTAAACCCAGAGTGTTTGAGGTATAAGTTATGTTCCACCGCGACAAGGGAGGATGTGTGTGTGATGTGCAGGGAGAGGGGGGATGTGTGTGTGTGATGTGCAGGGAGAGGGGGATGTGTGTGATGTGTAGGGAGAGGGGGATGTGTGTGATGTGCAGGGAGAGGGGGGATGTGTGTATGTGCAGGGAGAGAGGGGATGTGTGTGTGTGATATGCAGGGACAGGGGGGGATGTGTGTGTGTGTGATGTGCAGGGAGACGGGGGATGTGTGTATGATGTGCAGGAAGAGGGGGGATGTGTGTATGATGTAAAGAAAAGTGTAGAGAATCTGCGCTACTAATTATATAAAGTGTGAGAAAACCTTCAACCAAACATATAATAAAGTGTAAATACACACTAAAATCAATACTGTGAAATTATATACTGTAGTCATAAATATGTGATTATAATATATACACACAACCATAAAGTGAATGGTGATATGAAACAAGTAAAAAAAACCTAAGTGATAATATTAGAGTCAGCTGCTGTGTAATTGTAGATGGCTCAGCATCCAACGAAGCTAGTATACAAAGAAAAGAACACACAGCGCACAACTCATAGTGAAATCAATGAAATATATTGAAATAAAGTGAAGGTGGTATAAATACACGCACAAGAAAGTATTCAATTCCGGCAATACATGAATTTTGGCACATGTTACCAACTGGAGTAAGCCTTCACCCGAGCTGCAGCAAGATAAGGATCCACCAATGGTTGAAGAGACTTGCCAGGATCCGTGCCGTCTGTGTCCTCCGGTGTGGTTTTCTTTCCAGAAAGGAGAAACCCGTTATTCCACTTGGTATATAGCTCAGCCTGCTCCTTAGTGTCGGTATATTCCGGTCTACTTGTCGGGGATCAGCCTTAGCACTTAGCTTCAGCGTTGTTGTTTGACTTCAGCACTCAATCTCGCATGCATCTGTCGCTTAGTCCACGTTACCCGACCCGCGTCATCGGGTGCGTCAGGAGTCTTTAGCAACAGAGTAGGCAAAAAGTATAAACAAAGTCCCGCTGGTTCCAGTCACTGATACAAGTGCTCGCATATATAAACAGGGGAATATACCCCTTTGAGAAACGTAAATCCTAATCCTTGCCTGACATCACTCCTCTTGTAGCCAGAGACGTCTCCAAAACTCAAATTACAACTTTTGCAGTGGCTACTTTTTACTTGTTTCAATCACCATTCACTTTATGGTGTGTGTATATTATAATCACATATTTATGACTACAGTTAATATTTTCCAGTTTGATTTTAGTGTGTTATTTACACTTTATTATATGTTTGTTGAAGGTTTTCTCACACTTTATATAATTAGTAGCGCAGATTCTCTACAACTTTTCTTACATCAACACATCCCCCCATTCCGCCATCATACACCATCCTCCCTCTCTTCACTCCCACCACAACACACAATCCCCCCTTCCTGCACATCACACACATCCCCCATCCTGCACATCACACACATCCCCCCTCCCTGCAACATCACACACCTCCCCTTCGCACCACCATCCCCCTCTCCCACATCACACATCCCCTCTCTCCCTGCACACACACACACACACACACAATCCCCCCTCTCCCTGCACATCACACATCCCCCTCTCCCTGCACATCACACACATCCCCCTCTCCTGCACATCACACACTCCCCTCTCCCTGCACATCACACACACATCCCCCTCTCCCTGCACATCACACACCATCCTCCCTTGTCGCGGTGGAAACAAACTTATACCTAAAACACTTGGGTTTAGATTGAACAAGACTTTGGTAAAATAAACTTGGAGGTTTTTTTTTTTATAGATCGAGGGTTTGAAGGGAGCGAAATTTCAGGAACACCCTAAAAAAGAAAAGATAAAATGATGGTGCAGTAGAATCACAGATGGCTGGTATACCAAGACTTGGCTCGTATAAAATGCCTACTTACAACAAACAGTAAGTGGAGAATCAGCATGTAACTGGGAACAGAATATGCAGGAACTCAGGAGGGCTCTTTCTCACGATATGGCTTCAGGAGAAAACCAATGAGAGAGACCATGGTGCAGACATAAAAAATTATCACACTAAAAGCTAAATGAATGTACTCAAATGTATACAAAAGTATTAGGCACATAATAGTAGAGCAATAGTCTCACGCCAGGGAGGTTGGATCCAAGCCGTCTCCCTTCGATACTTCGCAGCTGGATGGCGTCGATGGTGTCTGACGTCACATCCGTCGATGGTCTGACAACTTCCGTTAGCGCGGGAAGGGGAGTAGGTAGCGTGACAGGGCGGTCCCCTCTCTTCTGAATGGTCTCACTGCGTAGGATGTGGGGGCTCAACGCGTTTCACTACAACGTCAGCTTTATCAGGAGCAGTATTTCTTTTTAGACGACGACACAGTTAAACACTAACATTGACTAAACACTTACTTGGTAATGGGGAATGAAATACTCATGATGTCCAGGAGTAGCAGTTCATTAAGTCACCAGGAATTCCGAAATGAACACGAAGCAAAGGGATGAGGCTGCAAGCACCTTTTTAAAGCTAAGGGACCTGGTTTTTAAACATTAGCCCCATCCGATTGGTAATGAATTAACTTACACCTATTAACATTGCCACATAACATGGGAGAGCTGATATCACCCTCCCCTCACAGCTCCAGACATGTGCAGTGGGACATTTTGAGTAGCCCCACTTAGGAAACAGGAGCCTAATATCTGGAGTCCGCAGGTCTGGCTGAAGTGACAGTGGACAGACAAAGCTTTGTTCCAAGGTGTTACCTTTTACAAGTGAAATGATTATCACCTCTTTGCTAGACCGGCTTGCATATTAAGCAGAGGGATTCTCCTTTTGATCAGCATAAGGTTAAGCTCTGGTGTTACTTATCCACAGGGGCCTGGAAATGTAGGGCTTCACAAAGGACCTAATTATTCGCTCCTTCCATATTTTTATAGACCTTGTATATTTTTTCTGCTATACTTCATAGGTTACAAAATGTGTGTGCGCCTTGGCTATTAGCACTGTCACCTCTCCAAAAATGGAGCTGGATAGCTTGTTCACCCGCTGAGAATGGTTAACTGCAGTTCTGACCCTGCAAACCGGGGCCGACAATGGGAGGAATGGAAACAGGATATACACACAATATGGTTAACCCTTTCCCTCCTGACATGATTTATACACATGCAGGAATATAACACAGAGCTGCAGGGGTTGAAGCCTTATTCGGGGACAAAACAGATGTGACGGGGGAATGCAAGGTTTTACCAACACACATTAACCCCTTGGTTCCCACGCATGATTGAAGGGGCTGCCAGCAGGGGGGGTGACCCCTTATTCAGGCCTGCATATCCCCCAATCATGACACCCCCTCTCCCACATCTCACACACACAATCTCCCTTTTTCCCTGCAATCAGAAGCTATGTGATTGGGTTAAGCCTGTCACATGGTGAGACCGTTGCTGTAAAAATCAAAATTCTACTGAGTACAGAGATTTGGTCGATCCATCGCCCTACTATAAGCGCATGCGATGGATTCAATGCATGTTTTGACGCGACGTCGCCGGCACTTAAGTGCAGCATTAGTGCTAGTATTGCTTGGTTAGTTCTTGGTTTGTCCCCAGGCATTAACAAAACACTATGGCTCAAATACATAAAATTCTGTTAAATTAGAGTAATATCGCACCCGGGGAAATAATAAACTAACGGGTATTATTACCGCAATTTTAGTGGGTATAATACCAAAGATCGAGGTAATAATTACTGGGTGAAATATTTAGGCCAATCTCGCGATATTGGAATGAACGCGACTCGTTAATGTGTTACATACCGCATTGGGTTAATATTTATCATAGGCTTCTATTATTACAGAAACCTATGATCAAAAATACATTCACCATTCATGCCTGTGGTTACTAAGGTATACCAAAGGGGTTAATACTTTATTAAAAGAAAACTTAATACCCTGTTGACCCAGATTAGTGGCCAGTAAATCATTTGCCATTCTAGTCGCTAAGGTAATTATGGGGTTAACCTCTCTCAACCCCCACCACCCTTAAGGGAGCCTAACCACCCTCCCCGGGCAACTACTGCCATCACCACGTCGCCTACCTCCACCACCCTTCTAGACTAATGCCCAATACCTAAAGGCTAATGGGATTTTAAACATTAACCAAAAATATATACACGTTTAAAACAAAACAAAGAACATTCAAAATAAATTTTACCACATTAAGCCATTGATTACACTGTGGATAACTAGGCCATCTCAATGGGGGGCCCAGGATATCCACATGGCGATAAATGGTTTCTTCCTTTATAAATAGACTTACTTGAGGACCTCACTAACTGTCCAATTTAGGTTTGTAAATTGTGCGAGAAGAAGAAACGAGGAGGAGAACAGAACCTTGTGGCGTTGCAGGACACAGGAACATCTACTACAGAACCTGCACAGAAATCCCACCACACACAGAGCTCCTGGTCTGGTAGGGAGATGAATATTGGGAAAGCACTTGGTATCCAGTGGGGGGTTACGCTGTGAAAGTAACGCGCCAGACAGGTAATCAGGATATGTGGTTGTGTGGTTGTTTACATCGCTATTGTCTATTACTGTGTTAAATTGAAAATATTGATAGATATGCATACACCATTGGGCAACTAGAACTTAATGATACAACCTGACTTGAGTCAAAGGCCCGGATAAATCAACTGCGGTAACCAAAATGCGTGTTACCCATGTTGACGGACTGTTCACAGAGGTTAAAAAAATGGAGGCTGTATAAGGTGAAATCCTTTTTCATCAGGAAATTCATCCTCCCAAACAAAAGGGGGGGGGAGGGGGGGACAAAGCTTCTATTTCCAATTGGGAGTATTTCTAGTGTGAAAATACAATGCAATTAATTCACAACTCCCTAAGTCAAGCATGTCTCGCCAGCCCCAAAACATATAGCATGAAAAGCCAGATATAAGCACGTCTCTTAATAATGAAAAGTCTTATCGTCCTTGGAGGGAAATCTCTCTGGGTCAGCTCCCTTCCATCAGGGTTTGTCAGGCATTCAGGTTTTCAGAAGTTTTCCCTGTGTCTGTAGCACTCTGCTGTTTCTTCTGGCAGGGCTCAGACTGTTGTGAGAAGTCAAAGACAATCTCTATGCGTCTCTCTCCCAATTCAGCTCTCATGTCACAGCTAAGGAGTTTAATTCCGGTCTCAAAGGCAGGATTTTTTATACCACTTCTAATCAGGAGGTGGTGTTAGTTAATTTGCTACCCAGCAGTTTACCCACCACACTGCTGGATTAGAGGCACATTTGGGAACAGGAATAAGTCCCCTGTTACAGACCTCCCTGTTTTGTGGGAAGCTCGGGCTTACACGGCCAAAGCCAATCCTTCCACTCTCATTCGAAGGATCTTTCTGTGACTTGCGAATGAAGAGTGGGAGGGAGGAAGAGAACCCTTATGTCCCGCTGAGATGGGAGGCCTTTCTCCAGTTTATTTTGTCTCTCCTGAAAGTGCTTGAGATCAGCAACTCCTCAGTCGCTCGAGGAGGACTTTTCCACGTAAAGTCTTTGATCGCGTGCGCGGTATGAGATTGCTGTTGCGTCGGGCACTCCTCTTTTTGTAGACAAAGCTGTATGGCAACAGTTCGTAGAGCAGTTAGGATAGCCCTTAAGAGTTTTTGTCTTGAATTGAAGCGGTCTTTCGCAGTTTTCTCCACACCACGGAGTACCAGTTTAGACTTCTTGGAATGAGTTGACACACCTTAACCTCCTTTTACAGAGAACGTCCTATTTTTTCAGCTTCTCAGCTTAGGATATTCCTGCGACTTGGATTATGCCTTCTACCTATGTTGTGCCTGTTGGGCCAGCTGTAGGTGGCTGGGGTGCTTCTTAGGTGGCTCAAACTTTGTATGTTTGTTTTAAAGTTGCGTGGAGTCCCCAACTCTCACGGTACCTTGTCTTCACGGGCATTAGTTACTGTGGGTTATACTGGTGCTTGGGCAGGAATACCTTTTCCGTATTGGAGGAATCTGTAAGTTACTGGACCTGCAGAGTCTACACGTTTGAGTGCGTCTGAAAGTCTCTTCTCAGGGAATCTATACTGCGACTTTGGCTTTCCTCTGAGTCTGTATCAGAGTCTCCTCATATTCTGGAGCTCGTTTAATTTTGTCGTCAAGGTTGCCAGCTGTGTCTGTTTTCTCTTGGTGTACTGACTCAAGGGAATGGAACAGTCTCTCTGTCTCTCAGTCTTGCTCCAGTTTCGGAGCCTTCTCACGCTCTCTCTATAACAGAGTCCACCGGTATCGAAGCTCTGCTTCCATGATGCTATGGAAGACATGCAGCTGGCTTTAGTCCTCATACTGCTCTGTGGGGACGTTACGTGGTATCAACGTTCCTGAGCGCTTGAACCTCTTTAGCAGCCTGCAGTTTTTCTTCCTGTAGCGTTGGCTTCTCCTCAGCATACTGGAGGTGTGTACGAAGACCTTGCAGTGGTCTGCAGTCGGTGTGCTGCTTCAAACTTTTCCTTGACTTCTTCTGTCAACTGAAAATTTTCTTCTTTCAGTTTTAAGTTTTCTCTTTTTATCTTGAATTTTCTCTTTTTTCAGTCTATGTATTCTTCAGGGCTTCTTTGCAGTCATCCATCATTTATGCACATCTGCTTTGAGATGACCACTCTCCTGGCGTGAGACTTTCCTTCTCTGAGGTTGAGGGTCTGAAGCTCCTTCTGAGAGACTTTGAAGATCTGTATCAAGATTACCAAATAGTTCTTTTGCAATGTCCAGCTCCTCAGGTGAGACTGTGTAGTTCCTTTCTGGAAACTTCCAGGTCTGTGCGGCAGCTGTTGGTCTCATGATGAGGCATCCAGTGCTCTGCGGAGGTGTCGAACCTCTTTCTGAGATACGTCCACTTCTATCCGGACACTTGTTGACCTCCTGTTGTGAGGCATTCAGCTCTATACGAAAGTGTGAACTCTTTAGGAAGACTGTATCTGCTCAGTGCCCTCTCTCATACTTCCGCTTTAGCGTTAGCCACCATTTTATCAGATTGGCTCTGCTTTTTATCCATGGCGGAAATAGTAGCCTTTGCAGTATCTATCTCAGTCTGAGATCCTCCAATTCGGTCATGGCCGCAGAGTAAATGCGAGCACAGTCTCTGTAGCTCAGCATTATTTTCTCTCCCTTTCCCAGTTCACAGAGCAGATCACAGTCACGCCTGGCAATTTTCAGGGCTTCTTCAGGGCTGGTCAAGGGATCGTCACTCATGGTTCGCTCCGCTCCCTGGGATGACTGGTTGAGGGTTCATCAAGTTGGCCACCGGACAGACACTTGTTTGGGGTACGCGACTTCGCCTTGGCCCTTGGATATTCGGTTAACCGTTGGGACGCGAATCTCCATTTCTCTAGGCCGCCAGGGCAACTCGGTCCCCCTTTCCCTCACACAGGATCTGCGGACGGTCTGTTCCTTCCACGGTAAGTGGAATGAACTGCTTTCTTTTCCGCTTTTTGATTTGGATGACACCGTCCCTTCAGGGATATGGGGTCTCCATCTTCATTTTAAATTTTAGCGGCTTCATTATACGCCAGGCTTTTCTTGCAGTTGCTTAGCTGACAGAAATATTGGGTGATTGCTGCTCCCGCTCTGTCTCTGGCTGATCATATTCGTCAAAGGGAGCGGTCTTTTCTGTTTGTGCCGATGTTCAAGCACCCCCACATTCTTGGGGTGTTTTGTGGGTGTGACTTGGTTCGGGTTCCCGTAAGAGATGTGTTCTCTTTATTGGACTGGAAGGGCCACTCTTGTGGGGTAGGTTCATTACAGGAACTCTGCATCTTGTCTCCATTTTTAGGGATCAGGTGTTATTTTCTTCCTGACCTCAGGAGGCACTATTGACGCTGTGCCACTGTATTTGCTAGAACCCCCAATGTGGTAGCTACCAGATAGGCATGTTGCTTGTAGAGTCTAGCTCTCACAGGCATCTCTGTAGACTTTTCTTTCTTGGGAAAGTTTTTTTTTTTTTTCAATATCAGCAGTGCTGTGCATGCATTTTCTCTTACAGGTATACAAGATGTGCAGTTGCTAGGTAAAAAAAAAAGTCTAGTTGCTCTACACCATTTTACTTGCTAGGTGCAATCTCTCCGCTTCAGCAACAGAATTTGGTTTTGTGCCTGAGTTCAGTAATTTTCAGTCTATCTTTGGTGTTATGGCATTCACCACTTCACACTTTGGTGTCTGTTTTTGCTCCCAAGATATATATAGGCAGACTTTTTTACTTGCAGAAAAAAAAACATTCTTTCATTCCCGGCAGGGTGACTCAACACTCACAGATTTGTTTGCTAAAAATTCCCCTGCTTAACCACAGTTGTATCAATTTCCACACTTTTCTGCATATACTCCATTCACAGCTGGGAGCCCTATGCGGTTGTGGCAACCTTTATTTGCCTAAATCATTACCACTCGTGGGGCACCATCTGTATTCACTGCTTAGCGAACTTTTTGAAAACAACAAACACCTATCCCTTTTTAGGGCCGACTCACTTCTTGAACCCTGACTGTTCTGGAAGGCAAAACCCCTATTCAATGAACATATTAACTTTGTGATAGGCAAATAAGGTTTAGCTACTTCAGCAGTCTCTTCTGGGTTTTTGTAAGTTTTCAGTGCAGTGTGGTTTTACGTGGTGTGGATCCTTTTAATTCTGACGATCTGCTGCATGATGTTTTTTTTTCTAACTTTCTCAGATTGTGTAGGCAAAAAGCATAAAAAAAAATTCACTAAACTCTCGGTCCTTTTAACTACAAAGACACCTCTGTCCCTCTTCGGACAACATATGGACGGAGTTCACAGAGGTACACAATTGGAGGCTTTTATAAGTTGAAATTAAAAAGGCTTTATGTGTCTGTGGCAGGACGGCCTGTATCCGAGGTCAGGGAACAGTCCACACGTATAGTTCAGGATAAATAAAAACGTTCAGTGCTTTATTTCTCCACAGTAACATAACATGCGGGTACACTGTCCCTTAACAAATAAATCCGCTCCACTTGGGAGAAAAACTGACTAATAACACAGCAGACCTATCTAGCAGGCTGGCTGGCTAAACCAGAACCAAACCATAAGGGTACTTTAAGCAGTTCAGAAACAAATGAAAATCCTATCTTTAGTTGAAGTAGTCTTTGGTGAAATCCCTCTGGCTAAGGGCTACGCAGCAGTGTGTTCTCTCTCTCTCTCTCTCTGGCAGCTACTGCCAGTCACATGATCCTTTATTACCTTGCTGGCTCTCAGGTGTAGCTAAGAGTTCTGATTTCCTAACTTCACCTTATAACCCTTATGAGTGCTGATGAAGCACTCAGACATATGTCTCCAGGCGTAACTGATAGGAGTGACTTCACTCTTGTCACAGTTCCTTTCCTTTTTCATCAGGAAATCATCCAAACACAGGGGGGGGGGGGGGGAACAAAGATCTCTTTCACTTGGGAGTATTCTAGTGAAATACCATGCAATGGATCCAAACTCCCTAAGTCAAGAGTGTCTCGCAGCCCCAAAAACATATAGCCGAAATAAGCAGATATAAGCAGTCTCTTATAATGAAAGTCGTATCTGTTCCTTGAGGGAAAATCTTCTCTGGTTCAGCTCCCTTCCCTCAGGGTGTGTGCAGCATTCAGGTTCAGAAGTTTTCCCGTGTCTTGTAAGCAAGCTCTGCTGTTTCTTCTGGCAGGGCCAAGACTGTTATGAGAGTCAAAAGACAATTTGACCTCTCTCTCCCAGTGTCAGCTTCAGTCAACAGCTAGGAGTTACTTCCTGTCTCAAAGGCAGGCTTTTTCTACCACTCTAATCAGGCAGGTGGTGTTAGGTAATTTACTACTAGCAGTTTAACCACCACACTGCTGGATAGAGGCACATTTGTGAACAGGGATAAGTCCCTTACACCGCCATAAAAAAGTGCCTTATTATTATCGTGCAATGAATCAGCATTGCAGCGCCAAAATAAAAGCATGTTTTATTGGACCCTGTGAAAAGCATCGGTCTGATAAAAACAGGCATAATACCGCATTTCAAGTAAAAACTGCATACATCAAGTTCCGATATTTATCGGAACGGGGTGAACGGAACCAGAATTACTGCGATATATTTATCACCTACTCAGGATGGCGTAGCCTGCTTCTATGTGATATAATGGCCAATATACGGCCCATAATACATACACAAGAATAAGCTAAACCAACATGGAAATAGATGGATAAATAGTTATTAAATACATTACAGTACATATTAACCCCTTAGTGTTCATGGGTCACACTAGTCCTCAGTTCCATGACTAGGCTGCCACAAGGGGATAAATAAACATTACATTACACTTACACTGCCCCCCCTTTGCCACCTTAGGCTGCGCTATAGTGCCGGCTACAGAGACATCACCAGTCTCCTGTAAAACCTAAGTGATAATATTAGAGTCAGCTGCTGTGTAATTGTAGATGGCTCAGCATCCAACGAAGCTAGTATACAAAGAAAAGAACACACAGCGCACAACTCATAGTGAAATCAATGAAATATATTGAAATAAAGTGAAGGTGGTATAAATACACGCACAAGAAAGTATTCAATTCTGGCAATACATGAATTTTGGCACATGTTACCAACTGGAGTAAGCCTTCACCCGAGCTGCAGCAAGATAAGGATCCACCAATGGTTGAAGAGACCTGCCAGGATCCGTGACGTCTGTGTCCTCCGTTGTGGTTTTCTTTCCAGAAAGGAGAGACCCGTTATTCCACTTGGTATATAGCTCAGCCTGCTCCTTAGTGTCGGTATATTCCGGTCTACTTGTCGGGGATCAGCCTTAGCACTTAGCTTCAGCGTTGTTGTTTGACTTCAGTACTCAATCTCGCATGCATCTGTCGCTTAGTCCACGTTACCCGACCCGCGTCATCGGGTGCGTCAGGAGTCTTTAGCAACAGAGTAGGCAAAAAGTATAAACAAAGTCCCGCTGGTTCCAGTCACTGATACAAGTGCTCGCATATATAAACAGGGGAATATACCCCTTTGAGAAACGTAAATCCTAATCCTTGCCTGACATCACTCCTCTTGTAGCCAGAGACGTCTCCAAAACTCAAATTACAACTTTTGCAGTGGCTACGGAGACTGGTGATGTCATCTGTAGCCGGCACTATAAGCGCAGCCTAAGGTGGCAAAGGGGGGCAGGTAGTGTAATGTAATGTTTATATTATCCCTTTTGTGGTCAGCTAGTCATGGAAACTGATGACTAGTTGACCCATGAACTACTAAGGGGTTAATATGTACTTTAATGTATTTTAATAACTATTTTATCATCTATTCCATGTTGGTTTAGCTTATCTTGTCTATGTATATAATGGGCAGTATATTGGCCATTATATACATAGGAAAGCAGGGCTAACGCCAGCCTGGAGTAGGTGATAAAATATTCGCAGTATTTCTGCCGTTCACCCCGTTCTGATAAATATCGGAACTTGATGTATGGCAGTTTTTACTTGAAAATGCGGTATTATGCCTGTTTTTATCAGACCGATGCTTTTCACGGGTCCAATAAAACATGCTTTATTTTTGGCGCTGCAATGCTGATTCATTGCACGATAATAATAAGGCACTTTTTTTATGGGCGGTGTAACAGGGGACTTATCCCTGTTCACAAATGTGCCTCTAATCCAGCAGTGTGGTGGTTAAACTGCTGGTAGTAAATTAACTAACACCACCTGCCTGATTAGAGGTGGTAGAAAAAGCCTGCCTTTGAGACAGGAAGTAACTCCTTAGCTGTGACTGAGAGCTGAACTTGGGAGAGAGAGCAGAGATTGTCTTTGACTCTCACAACAGTCTTGAGCCCTGCCAGAAGAAACAGCAGAGCTGCTTACAAGACACAGGAAAAACTTCTGAACCTGAATGCTGACACACCCTGAGGGAAGGGAGCTGAACCAGAGAAGATTTTCCCTCCAAGGAACAGATAAGACTTTCATTATTAAGAGACTGCTTATATCTGCTTATTTCATGCTATATGTTTTGGGGCTGCGAGACATGCTTGACTTAGGGAGTTGTGAATTAATTGCATGGTATTTTCACTAGAAATACTCCCAAGTGAATAGAAGCTTTGTTCCCCCCCCCTGTGTTTGGATGATTTCCTGATAAAAAAGGAAAAGGCACTGTGACAGAGTGAAGTCAACTCCTATCAGTTACCCCTGGGAGACATATGTCTGAGTGCTTCATCCAGCACTCATAAGGGTTAACTCAGGTGGAAGTTAGGAAATCAGAACTCTTTAGCTGACACCTGAGAGCCAGCAAGGTAGATAAAGGATCATGTGACTGGCAGTAGCTGCCAGAGAGAGAGAGAGAGAGAAGCACACTGCTGCGTGAGCCCTTAGCCAGAGGGATTTCACCAAAGACTACTTCAACTAAAGTAAGGATTATTCATTTGTTTACTGACTGCTTAAAGTACCCTTATGGTTTGGTTCTGGTTTAGCAAGCCAGCCTGCTAGATAGGTCTGCTGTGTTATTAGTCAGTTTTTCTCCCAAAGTGGAGCAGGATTTATTTTGTTAAGGGGACAGTGTACCCGCATGTTATGTTACTGTGGAGAAATAAAGCCACTGAACGTTTTTATTTATCCTGAAACTATACGTGTGGACTGTTCCCTGACCTCGGCTACAGGCCGTCCTGCCACAGGTGGTGTCAGAAGTGGGATGTCGGACGGCCCCTGTATCTGAAGGGCCACACAAAAAAAAAATGGAGAAATTTTTTTCTCAGTTCCTTGAGCAACAGCTCCAGCTAGCAGAGAAGCAAGCAGAGCGACAAGCCCAGCAAGATGAGCGAAAAGCCCAGCAAGCTGAGCGACAAACCCAGCAAGATGAGCAACAGGCCCAGCGAGAGGAAAAGCTACTCCAACTGCTGGTCGAAGGACCAACCCCAGGCAGACCAGGGATTCCAAATAACCCACCGGTGATGCTGCCTAAAATGAAGCCAAACGAAGACCCAGAGGCATTTCTTCTCACTTTTGAAAGGGTAGCCACGGCCCACGGCTGGACAGTTGATCGCTGGGTAACGACTCTGGCTCCACTCCTCATAGGGGAAGCTCAGGCAGCCTACCAGGCTCTTCCAGCGGACGAGGCCATGGACTATCAGAAACTAAAGGCTGCTATTCTGGATCGCCTAGGCCTCACGCCAGAGACCTACCGACAGCGGTTCCGGACAGTCAAATATACAAACCGAGACAGACCCCGGGTCGTAGCCCACCGCTTAATAGACTTATGTGCCAGGTGGATACAACCGGAAAAACATGACAAGGCAGAGATCCTTGAACAGTTTGTGCTCGAGCAGTTCATACAGATACTGCCTCCCTCCTCCCGCTCCTGGGTAAAAAGACACGCTGCATTTTCCCTGGATTCAGCGGTCCGCTTGGTGGAAAACTTCCTGGGCGACGACACCCAACAGGATAGCTGGGAACGGCCGGTGCAAACACCAGTTGCTTCCGGTGATACTAGAGGCAGGAGAGCAGACAATCGAGGGGTCTACAACCCGCCAGCTCGGGAGATCCAGTCAACCCGTTCGGAAGACCCTTTCCCATCTCGGAGGGTTCCTGGTACAAACTCCCGCAGAGACGCCCATCCTGGGTCTGAGGCCACTGGATCACTCAAGGGAGGCCGACAAAAGTAAACGCCATGCTGGACTCGGGCTCTGGAAAAACCCTGATCCTAGAGGGCCTAATTCCAAGCAATAGACTATCTTATGACTCTCCTTGGAATATCGAGTGTATCCATGGGGATACAAAGAGATACCCGACGGCGAACGTTACACTGCGTATCCAGGATCAAGAGGCTAGCCTACTAGTGGGAGTTGCTCCCTGGCTACCTGCTCCTGTTCTACTTGGCCGAGACTGGCCCTACCTCGAAACATTGTTGGCCCCTACTCCTACGGAGCCTACTTCTCTGGTACCGGAGAAGCCCCGAGACTTGTTCCCTTTTTCCCCAGAGATTTTGCCCCGTAGACACCATGTCCCAAAGACACGTAAACAGAGACGTGCGGAAAAAGAAGACTGGTTAAGAAAGGCTGGGACTTTTGGTAACATTAGTCAGCCCAAAGGACTGCAGGTCATGGCCGGGGATGACCAGGGTGGGGAACAGATAGATACGGGAGTGTTGCCAGACCTGGATCTTCCTGACTTCCGTCAGAGGCAGAGGGAGGACCCAGCTCTGGCTAGACAATATGAGAAGGTGGTACAGGTCAACAACAAGATAATAGATGAACAAGGTGTAAAAGTGTTTCCACATTTTGAACTGTTGAATGACATACTATATCGTGTGAATAAGGTTACACAAACAGGGGAGGTCATTCGACAGATGCTAGTCCCTAAATGATGCTACTACTACCGACATCAGAGAGTAAACTCCTTGCGAAGTGGCAGGGTCCTTTCCAAGTTCTCCGCCGCACCGGTGAGGTGAACTATGAGATCTCTCAACCAGGGTCCAGGAAGGGTAAACACCAAAGGGTAGTACATACACTGACCATCAGGTTCCCATGGGAGAGCAGTTAACAACGGAACAAAGGTCAGACCTACTTGATGTATGTGACCAGTTCCCAGATGTTTTTTCAGAGCTGCCAGGGCAGACTGATTTAGTGTCCCATAGGATTGAGACAGAACCTGGCGTAAAAGTACGGTCCCGTCCCTATAGATTGCCAGAGGGCCGAAAAGACCTGGTAGAGAGGGAGATAATAGACATGTTGGAATTGGGCGTGATCGAGGAGTCCCACAGCGAATGGTGTAGCCCTATCGTGTTGGTCCCTAAACCAGATGAGAAGGTGAGGTTTTGCGTGGATCTGCGAAAGGTAAATGCTGTATCCAGATTTGATGCATATCCAATGCCTAGGGTGGATGAATTGCTTGATTCGCTTGGTAAAGCAGAGTATATCTCCACCCTAGATCTCACGAAAGGATATTGGCAGATACCTCTAGCAGAAGAATCCAAATGCAAAACTGCCTTCGCCACCCCTCTCGGTTTATACCAATTCGTCACTATGCCATTTGGGTTACATGGGGCTCCAGCCACGTTCCAAAGGTTAATGGACAAGGTACTACGACCCCATAGGGCATATGCCGCGGCCTACTTGGATGACATTGTCATCTATAGCAGACACTGGCAGTCTCATATAAAAAGGTTAAGGGCAGTCCTAACGTCCTTAAGAGAAGCAGGGCTCACTGCAAATCCAAAAAAATGTGCCCTGGGTAAATCCAATACAAAGTACTTGGGCTATGCCGTTGGGGGAGGGATAGTAAGGCCACTAGCTAGCAAGGTGGCCGCCATAAAGTAAGTCCCCACCCCACAGACAAAGACACAGGTCCGCTCCCTTTTGGGGTTAGCAGGGTATTACCGGCGGTTTATCCCCAATTTTTCAGAAATATCTGCACCCCCAACAGATCTGACAAAAAAGATTGCCCCGACCCAAGTTAAATGGTCTTGGGAGTGCCAAGACGCCGTTGAAATGCTAAAAAAGTGCCTGTCAGAGGGCCCCGCTCTTCGGAGCCCAGATTTTAAAGAGCCCTTCATCATCCAGACGGATGCCTCAGAGGTAGGACTGGGAGCAGTGCTGTCTCAGCAATTTGATGGTGTTGAACACCCCATACTGTTCATCAGCCGGAAGCTGTTCCCAAGGGAAGTGAGGTATTCCGTTATTGAGAAGGAGTGCCTCGCTGTAAAATGGGCAATTGAGGCCTTGAGACATTATGTCGCCGGAGTACACTTCACCCTGGTCACTGACCATGCGCCCTTGAAGTGGTTAAACACCATGAAGGACACAAATCCAAGGTTGACCAGGTGGTATATTGCCCTCCAACCCTTCTCTTTTGATATTCAGCATAGACCTGGAAAGGACCATGGAAATGCTGATTTTTTGTCAAGGTAAGGAGTGGAGGGTCGGGCTTCAGCCGTGTGGGACACTAGCCACACACAAACAGGGGAGGTATGTGACAGAGTGAAGTCAACTCCTATCAGTTACGCCTGGAAGACATATGTCTGAGTGCTTCATCCAGCACTCATAAGGGTTAACTCAGGTGGAAGTTAGGAAATCAGAACTCTTTAGCTGACACCTGAGAGCCAGCAAGGTAGATAAAGGATCATGTGACTGGCAGTAGCTGCCAAAGAGAGAGAGAGAGAGAAGCACACTGCTGCGTGAGCCCTTAGCCAGAGGGATTTCACCAAAGACTACTTCAACTAAAGTAAGGATTATTCATTTGTTTACTGACTGCTTAAAGTACCCTTATGGTTTGGTTCTGGTTTAGCCAGCCAGCCTGCTAGATAGGTCTGCTGTGTTATTAGTCAGTTTTTCTCCCAAAGTGGAGCAGGATTTATTTTGTTAAAGGGACAGTGTACCCGCATGTTATGTTACTGTGGAGAAATAAAGCCACTGAACGTTTTTATTTATCCTGAAACTATAAGTGTGGACTGTTCCCTGACCTCGGCTACAGGCCGTCCTGCCACAGACACAATAAAGCCTTATTATAATTTCAACTTATAAAAGCCTCCAATTGTGTACCTCTGTGAACGTCCGTCAACATATGGTGTCCGAAGAGGGACAAGAGGTGTCTTTGTAGTTAAAAAGGACCGGAGATTTTTATGTGAATTTTTTTTTATGCTTTTTGCCTACAAACAATCTGAGAAAGTTAGAAAAAAAAACATCATGCAGCAGAGATCAGAATTAAAAGGATACACACCACTGAAACCACACTGCACTGAAACTTACAAAAACCCAGAAGAGACTGCTGAAGTAGCTAAACCTTATTTTGCCTATCACAAAGTGTAATATGGTCATTGAAATAGGGGTTTTGCCAGACAAAGGAAGCACCTAGTAGCTCAAACTGCACAGCAGCCTGCAGCCTTAACAGACAAGCAGCAGCTCAAACTGCACAGCAGCCTTGCAACAAACAGTGCTTCTTACACAAACCTAACTGCCTTTTTCTCTGTCTGAGTTCACCCTCTGCACAGCCCTATAGTGAGGAGCCACCTTCCCACCTACCCCTGCGCACGTTCCCACGGCCAGCGCCAGCAAGGGCCACGCCGCCGGACACCCGCCAGGACACGGGTCAGAGCCAACGGACACCTGTGAGTACAGCTACCCCTACGCTGCACGCTGCAGGACACCGCTCAGCATCATCTGAGACAGACGCCCATCGCTGACAAGGTAAAAGACCGCACGCCACACGCACTGGCAAAAGGCCTACACACACCTACAGCATGGCAGAACTCAGAGCCTCACCAGACATCACGCAGGAAAGCGATCACTCAGACACAGAGAACGCCGCGCAACCGCAACAGGCGCAGGCAGGCGCGAGGTCCAAACGGACAGTCACCCTGAAACAAAAGGCCCGCGAAAAATATGAGACTGACATTGAAGCGCACCGCGCCAAATTAGAGTTTACCTGGGAAACAACCGCACTTGGGGTATGCAATGTCGCCGGCGCTGGCAACTCTGTACAACAGCTCGAGCAGGCAATAACTCAATTAAAGATAGATCACGCACGCTACCAAAGACTGTCAGAGGCATACGTCACTTACCTGGCCAGGGCTAACACCGGTGAAAGCCTGCAAGAAAGGGACTTACAGCACAATATTGACTTGACACGAGACAGCCGCGTGCGAACCGCCATCGTAGACGCCCAAAGCGAGAGAAAAGAGCTCCTCCTGGAGACCGCATCGCAGCGCTCGAGCACATCCAGGCACTCATCAAGGTCAGCAAGATCAGCACAATCCAACGCGTCCAGCGCAAGCGCTACCAAGGCGCGAGCCACCGCAGAGGCCGCACGTGCCAGGGCCGAATATGGTCGAAGAGAGGCAGCCGTAAGGGCAGAAAGAGCGCTCATAGAAGAGGAGGAGCAGAACGCCGCCGCTGCCAATGCCGCCGCCGCTGCTACTGCCGCCGCTGCCAATGCTACTGCCGCCGCTGCCAATGCCGCTGCTACCGCCGCCGCTGCGCGCAGAAAGGCCAAATTAGACGCGGATCTAGAGGCCCTAAATCAAGAGAAGGAAGCCGCCGCCGCCATAGCCCAAGCTGAAGTCCTAGAAGCAGCCGCGAGACAGGACGGCGGGGAGCAACCGTACAGACGGATAGCCTCAGAGGA
>WSYH01007591.1:0-17835 GCA_036426205.1 Ascaphus truei
AAGAAGATAATTCATAGAGTTAATGTATTTGGCATGTCTGACATACTAAATGGTGATGAGCACTTTGACTACAGTACCTCTTTGATAAATGTGTGTGTGTGTGTGTGTGGGGGGGGGGTCCTCTGAACATGCTGACTGCTTGATTCCTCTATCATGATGTTGCAGAGATTGCTTCTGCTATCTTAAATTGTTGCAGATTGAAAATAAAATTTTCTAAGGTGCTGAAATTACGCAGATGTAAAATGTACAAATTCAATTTTTACACGCAGATCAATGATTGTGCGACATTAATATGATGCATAGAGAATGGCAATAATCTAAGACCTCATTATAATATTGGAAGAACAGTTGTTTATGACACTGTTGCACCAAATTGAAAGTTGGGGTCCTAATTCTGAAATAGCAATGGTGCACTACTATCTTCTTTATGACACCGCTCTTTTTGCAAATGTGTCTAAAGTCTAGGTTATCCTAGAGCTCATTTAAGTGAATGGGCTGCAAGGTGATTTCTGATGCACGAAGTGTCTTATAGAATAGTGCCGCGTAGTACTAGCAGATGGGCAGAAATATGAAATGTATGGTGCTATCTGTGAGATAATGGCCTCCTGGAAGAACCATTTATCCATGATTCCAGGAGAGACAAAAATATAACACTTTAATAAAGGGACAGGATCATATTCAGATACAGTTAAAGTACTACAGTTATTAGTGCTTACCTTCAAATACAACTATATCACCTCGTCCAAGTCTTGAGTGCCCCCCACACATGAAGTTTGTGTTGATGCTTTGGTTGAGAATTCAGGGCTAAATTATTTTTTCCCCTGAATGCCATAATGGATAATCTTTTCGCGGGTGACTGATTTTTAATTAGAAAATATAATGTCCTCAAACTCTTTTACTCTTGTTAACCAACAATATCATGGGAAACACTGTGCAATAATAAGAAAAAATGGGATAAATAAATTATTATACTTTTCTACTATGGGGTAATCTACATGTCGGCATACCTGGAAACGAGATAATAAGGAAACAAAGAAATGTTTCTTCGAAATATGTTGCGATACAGAACTTCCAAGAACTAGCCATATACTGTAGTACCACATGCTACACATGTTAGGTAAATAGAGACATTACACGTTACGAACAGTACTTTATTTGTTCTTTATGTACAGTACAGCACTTTACCTCAGAAGATGTCGATTGAAGAAGATTGTAAAAGATTGTAAAATATTTTGCATTATTTTAGCTATTGTTTAATTCTTGTTTTCCTCCTTTTTTGGCAGGTTTGGCAGCTGATCAACACCATGTTCATGTAGGAGACACATCCAGCAATATTGTAAGGTAATGTACTTAACAATCTTACAATTATTTAGCATTTGGACCTGTAAAGAGACAGCAAGAAGATGTCAGTTGAAGAAGAGTGTATTATTTCAAAAAGTCTTTGCATTAATTTAGTCATTGTATAATCTTTGTATATATTATGTGGTAATTTGTGAGGTTCCTTTGAGCTCTCTGGGTATCTGTGTGTTTATTAACTTTGTCCAGCTGGTCTCAGCTGTTTAGGAGGTCACTTGCTCCTCCCTCCCAGAGTTTAAGCTCACCACTTTCCAAGTAAGTTCTCTGTCATGCAGCTGGTTGTGACAGATCCAATTAGATCATTCTTCCTCTAATTATTGAGGTAAATAAGAATTTTAATCAGTTAGTGTTAGGACCTGCTAATGGTCATGCCGTGATGTGGCTAGCAGGCTTATGACGCTTTGGCCAAAGGGTTTAACTAAATGACCAGTTTTCAAGATATATATAGGTATTTCACTGTGTATTTGTATCATATTGGATGCAGCTTTGGGCTTCTTTGTTTTTTGTTGTATACATTTAGCCATGCCCACTAGCACTCCAATTGACACACACACATATATATATATATATATATATATATATATATATAATTAGATATTTTGGGGGGATCCTTACAGCTTTCTGGGTATCTGTGTGTTTATTTCCTCCTTTTGTGGCATGTTTGGCAGGCTGATCAACTTTAACACCATGTTCATGTAGGAAACACATCCAGCGATACTGTAAGGTAATGTACTTTATAGCAGTTATCTTACAATTATTTATCATTTGGACCTGTAAAGAGACAGCAAGAAGATGTCAGTTGAAGAAGAGTTCATTATTTCAAAAAGTCTTTACATTACTTTAGTCATTGTATAATCTTTGTTTTCATCGTTTTTTTACAGATTTGGTAGGCTGATCAATGCAGAATACCAATGACACATATACTGTATGCCAGTGGTTCCCAAACTTTTTCGATTCAAGGCTCCCCAAGGCGATCAGGATTTTTATGTGTTAAGATGAGATGTGTTAAGCGTTGTCATGCTGAAACATAGATAAAAGGGGCATCTTTGAACATCATGTGTTTGCTGTATTTCACAGATGTCGAGGATGAATACATGGGACCAATGTATGATTTCAGATGGGGCAATCGTTATATTAGATGATTGTGACGACTAGCGAACAACTATTATAATAAATATGTAACAATGCTTTCAATGAGTGCTGCGCAGATTAACAATCACTACATAATGTTATTCTATTGTGCAAATATTTACTATGCACTTAATTATCATAATGATGTTGCTAAGCACTGAAGTTAGAACTTATATTGATATTTTTTTCTTTTCTACTAACAATATATGTATTGCCATGTGATATATGCAACCAACATTATCAATCAGCAAACACATTAATCTACTATATATTCTAATCTCACGTGTGTCAAAGAATGTAAATGGTACATAACAACTCGTAGACATTGTATCTGAACATACACAATAACAATAGGGAGATGATAGAAACTGTTTAGTCGTGTGAATGTTATACTATCACCTAAATTGTAGTGATAACGTAACATTCATGAGCTAATGAATGTTAGGTACAGATAATTAAACCATGAACATTTGTGTGTACATTTAATTCACAAGAGTAACTATAGTTTAGTGTTATTAGTAAACGTTCAAAACATACATAGCTACGTGACGCCGATGATAAAAGCAACATTATTATGTTGGTTTATATTATTTCTGGTAGAAATACATGCATCACACAAAAACTAAAACACACTATGTTGCTGAAATGTGTGCGTATGTAAATGTCTACTTCATTTATGTTCATATGTTGACAGTAGTTATAAAGGATCATGATCATTATGACTAACTAACGTGAATAGAACAGAAATACCCGGGCGCTACCTATGAATAATTCAATGCTGGATAAGGGTATAATAAAGTAAAAAACCTTGATGGTGGACAAGGTTTTCCCTCTGATTCTTTTCCTCCTGTGACTCTAAAGACCCCAAAGGAGGATCTACCCAGGATCCTTCAAAATGAAAGCGAAAAGAGAAGGGGATGGGGGAGCACTGGTGGAATAATAAAGTAGAATGCAGTCTAATTTAGGTGTGTAAGACTCTGAAGTGTGGATGGTATGGATCTAAAATAATTTAAACACTCACACGGCCTTGTGCAAATGCTTGCGCATCAAGGTATCTTTTACGTCCTCGCTTCTTTTCCTTGTAGATTCAATCTCCGCTTCTCGTCTGGGCTCTTCCTTTCTTGATGTGATGTCCCTTTCTTTATCTCGTAGATTCGATCTCCGCCTCTCGTCTGTATTTTTCCTCTCCTTTTTCTTGCGTGTGGTGCCACCCTCGGAATAAAATACATATAAATATGAACAATGGTACGTGTAAAATATATATGAAGGAACAATATAATATAACCAGGGGTTAGCACATCGGAGTTAAAATTTAAAATTTAAAAACACTCACACGGGCATGTGTGGGTGCACTCTAGGGGGGAGGTGTCTTTGACCTCCAGGGGGATCCCACTGTTCCAAATTGCCAGCCTTCGCTTTGTGGCAAGTGGTGGGGGGGAGGGAAAAGGAAAATATATATATATAGAAATTACTACTCACACGGCCAAGTGTGAGTGCACACTTGGAAATGTATCTTTTTTGTTCCGTCTGACGTCCCTGGATAGAGACTTGTGCCAGCCTCTGATGGTGATTTCTCTCTCCCAGTGAGATGTATAAAGTTATCAGCCCAGAGAGTTAAGGCTAAACTCTTTATTCTGAAAAAATAAATAAACAACAAGCTTACCGCTCACTCAACTAGTGAGCTGCGGTGTGGGATGGGATTAAAAAGCCAGTCTCTGGGGGATGTTTAGCAGGGCTCGTGGTGCTGCAGTGAAACTCTCTCCGCGTCCGGATGGAGCTCTGCACTTCCCGTGTCCTGCTCTCTATGGTGGCCGCAACAAGTCAAAATGGGTGGGGGATTTGAGCAACGCGTTTCGCCCTATGGGCTTCCTCAGGCTCAATAGTTAGAATGGGTAAGGCTCGCCGTTCCTCCTTTATATACTGCGGCCGGCCAGGCAACTACATCCCCCTCAATCCTCCTCCTACATACAGCTGATCTAAGTAAATGTTTACACGAGATAAAGAAAGGGACATCACATCAAGAAAGGAAGAGCCCAGACGAGAAGCGGAGATTGAATCTACAAGGAAAAGAAGCAAGGACGTAAAAGATACCTTGATGCGCAAGCATTTGCACAAGGCCGTGTGAGTGTTTAAATTATTTTAGATCCATACCATCCACACTTCAGAGTCTTACACACCTGAATTAGACTGCATTCTACTTTATTATTCCACCAGTGCTCCCCCATCCCCTTCTCTTTTCGCTTTCATTTTGAAGGATCCTGGGTAGATCCTCCTTTGGGGTCTTTAGAGTCACAGGAGGAAAAGAATCAGAGGGAAAACCTTGTCCACCATCAAGGTTTTTTACTTTATTATACCCTTATCCAGTATTTAATTATTCATAGGTAGCGCCCGGGTATTTCTGTTCTATACTAACAAATGTTGGCAAGATGACTGAGAGCTTTGACTTTTACACATTGCATGAGTTGAGAAGATTGAATAAGCTTCTGGTAGAGCAGTTTCATAGGTATCTATATAGAGGTGTGTTCCTCAGGACTCCAGGGCGTACTATTAAAAAACAATTATAGAGAATACACATGAAGGTAAAGAAGGAAGAATAATAACAGACTGAAATACAGAAAGAACCTAAAGCAGCAGATTCGGGGGGGGGAGGGGGGGCGGGGGTTGTACGTATCTTTGCATAAGTGAACACAACCCCAATCCATCGGACGCACACAGTGTTAAAGTGGTGAACCAATATAGTTTTGACCATGCATATATTATTGCAATGGGCCCTGTTGGTAATGCGGCTGTTTCGGGGCCTTCCTGCCTGTTCAGAAGGCTGAGCACATCCTGAAAAGAATAATTTCTGAGTTACTCATTCTCGGTCTAGACGACAGGCTGATAGCCCAGATTACAGACTCACTGTGGAGTGAAATGAAATACTCAACTATTTATCTATACATCTCTCGCACAGCTTCCCCCAAAGTCTGTCCCTGCTTCTCCAACCTCATAAAGTGCTCAAACTATAGCTATGCAGATTCCGGCTATGAACATGCAAATCGCTCTAAGCTTCAGCACTTACACCCTACATAGTGTGTGTGCGTGTGTGCGTGCGTGTGTGCGTGCGTGCGTGCGTGCGTGCGTGTGTGTGTGTTAGCCATCTCTGTGGCACTAATGTTCTCCGAATGCAATGTGTTTGCAATGCAAAAGGCCTCTTTGTCCTTTGTTTTTCTGGGCCTCCTATTTTTATCTACTGAGTCAACAAGCTATTTCTACGCAGCTGGTCAATGCTGTGCGAAGACAGAGCTTCAAATCGGATAAATGAATGCAGCAAAGCCAGTGATGGTTTTGTAGGGCAAAAGATGCAAGGGTCCCTAAGCAGAGATTTAAGTTATGGTGGGTGAAATAGGCAATAAAAAACCTCCACCGTTAGCATATAGCCAATAAAGAATATCACTTGTGAGCACATTCACATGTCTTAGACAGGTCTGCAACCCTGCCTTTCACCATTATCACCTAGCATACAGTGCTTCCCCTGCAGCAAGGGATTCTGGGAAATGACATGCAAATGAGCAGACAATGTGTCACCTTTTGCCTGGAACATCCATACACATGGAGCCCATTTAAGCTGATGCATTGCCGTTCACACAGCTTTTAAGCACAGCACTAGCAAAGCAAGTCAAACCACTCACAGACATGTTTCAACCTTGATGGGTATCATCAGTGTGAGGTTGGTTTATACTTGCTTTTATATGTATTTTCTTCCTACTTACCACTTAGATTGTAAGCTGTTTGGGGCAGGGACTCCTTGTCCTATTGTTTTAAGTCTCATTGTTCCCATGTGCTGAAGCTGGGGTAGCCTTAAAACCGGACCTGTTGGGGTGGTCTTGAGGACTGTAGTTTAGCACACCTGGTTTAAATCTACCGCGTCACATGGGCCAAAAGGAAGCCGCAGCTGATGACATAGCAGCTTGCTATTGGCCCAAGTAACGCAAGAGATTCAAACGGCCATTTTGTTTCCCCTGGAGAAGATGGCGCTACATTCACAGATATGTATGCCGGGAAACCAGGGGGTCCCCAGAAATAACCACGTTTAGCTACAGAGACCCCCTACTTCTTCCCTATATAAAATAAAGGGGGGAGGGGGGGTTCAAACCCAAAAAGCGAGAAGGGGTATCTTCTACTTTAAGCAAAAAATGACAATAGGGTTTCTCCTCTATAATTCTTTGGACCCATATGAGTCCATCTCAATGTCTGTGGTCTTATCTGCTATGTACGAAGAAAGCATCAAACTGTTCTCTCTCCACTGTGTGGTCATTACAATACTGGCAAACTCCAGTCCTGAATGGCTACCAACAGATCAGGTTTTCAGGATATCCCTGCTTCAGCACAGGTGGCGCAGTGGCTAAGTCGTTGACTGAGCCACCTGTGCTGAAGCAGGGATATTCTAAAAAAACGGACCTGTTGACGGCCCTGGCGGACAGTAGTTGGCCAGCACACCTCTACTAGGAACAGGGCTGGCTTTTTATATTCCAGGTTAAAAAAAAAAAAAGAATAATAATCCTTCAGCTCAAAGTTCAGTCGGCATATCAGCAGTGTAAGTTGGTCTTACAATCATAAAGCAAAAAGCCCCGCAGAAATCAATATATCATTGCCCACTCAAACACAAACACAGAATGAGGCAAGATAAGTAAATAAAGGAAATTGTATTTTGGTTTTTTTCCCGGTCCATTTTCTGTGTACCGAAGGTGACTTTCAATTTGCTACTTAGTTTTATTTAAAGGTGCTGTAACATATAATACCAAAGCGAGCCAGGAACAGTGATGTTTAAAACGGGGGGTCAGGGGGGGTTTGTGATTGGTGTCTTTAAACCCTCTGGCTGCACAAAGGTTAACAGATAAAAAAATAATCATAGCAGGAGGTTACAACCAGGGGTGCTCAACTCAACGGAAAATTCGATGAAACGTGGGTTTTTAGGGAGCATTCGAAGATTTTCATTCAAACCAAATTTGGCGATAATAACCTTTGACCTTGTGGGACTTCCCAACATACGAGAGAGAAAAATGTGCCCTGGTCCCTGCGTGTAATTTCTCTGGTATGTGAGACCTCTCCAGGAACACGCAGTCAGGGAGCGGGCATCATGTTCTCTGGAATAGCTCGTGGGTTGGAGATTTACATGACGTAGAGAGAGTGACACACCTTTATTTGGAAAGACGTTAGATAGGCCCCGTCCCTGTTCTTCTTCGTGGGCAAAACCACTTTCCTTTGTACTTCTAGTTGGGATAGCAAAAATGATTTCACTGGTTATTTTTACAGTGTGATACACAGGTGCAGCAATGTGTGATACACAGGTGCAGCAATGTATATATATATATATACTGCATTACAATTCATGAATTTATGCCATCTGGTAGACACGCGAAGCATTGCAGCCTATTAAATCCTAATCATTATCATTTAACAGATCAGCCGCCCGTCAGCCAGGCATGAACCCAGGCTGGGAAGGCAAACGCAACGGGGCTTGTCAGAGGTGAGGAGCGGCGCATTCCAGGTATCTGCCAGGTACATACTGGGTATTTGCTCGAATAAAGTGTGTCGGTGCAGTACTGCTGCGGCAGACTTTATTCTAACAAATCACCGGTTTGTCTCTGGCTGGTTCCAGAAATGCGACACTGTTCACCTGGAGCATGCTGCATTCCTTTTGCATTCCCAGCCACGGGTCATGCCCGGCTGACGCGCGGCTGATGTGTTAATTGATAATGGTTCAGGATTTAATAGGCTGCAATGCTTCGCGTGTCCGCCAGATGGCATAAATTCATGAATTTTATGCAGTATATATATATATATATATATATATATACATATATATATATATATACTGTATAACAACAACCCCTATAACTCCTAACATACAGTACTGTACACATACAGTACTGTATATGCACATCAATGATACTATGGGCCGGCGGGGGCGAGAAGTGTTTGCAGCAGAGAGAGATCCGCTGCTCTCTCTGCGCAAACATCGGCACATTAAAAATTATTTAAAATACATTTTTATTCATAGTGTACATGTGAAGGGGGTCTCCGGAGCTGAACCGCATTGGTTTCAGGTCCGGGGACCCCCTGCTTCCTGAGATACAGCCCCCTTTATGAGGTGCCGGTATCCCTCTGCATTTAAAGGTCCCGATCACGTGACCGCGGCCTGTAAACCAAGCAGAGGGATACCGGCACCCATTAAAGGGGCCTTTATCTCGGGGAGCAGGGTGTCCCCGGACCTAAAACCAAAACGTTTCTGCTCCGGAGACCCTCTGCACATCTATGGTAATGAAGCAGCATTTCTGTATTTTTAAAAATATTGCACAGTGAGCAGGGGGTTCCCTGAGCCAGAAATTAATGCTCAGGGGGCCCCCTGCTCCTGCACAATATTATTAAAAATACAGAAATGCAGCTTCATTACCATAGCTGATAGCCGCTAAGGCAATGAAGGGTTAAGGCAGAATAAACAATAAATACATTAAATACATATTTTTAATGTGTGTGTTAAACCTCCCTGCCTTGACTAATCTATGTAAAAAACCCTCCCCCTATTGTGTGTGTTAAACTTCCCTGTCTTGACTAATCTATGTAAAAAACCCTCCCCCTATTGTGTGTGTTAAACCTCCCTGCCTTCACTGTAATCTATGTAAAAACCCCTCCCCCTATTGTGTCTGTTAAACTTCCCTGCCTTGGCTAATCTGTGTAAGCCCCCCTCCCCCTATTGTGTCGGTTAAATCTCCCTGCCTGTGTTTCTGTATGTAAATGTGGGGAGGGGGAGGGGGATCTCATGTAAATAATCACACCCACACCCACTACCCACTACCCACCTGCACATGGCCCCTCCGCTGCTGCAAAACAGAGACAAAAATTAAAACATACAAAGTAATGTCCCCTAACCCCTTAATCACCATAGCGGTTATTAACCGCTACAGTCATTAAGGGGTTAACCCACCCTCACCCACCACTCGGGATGCCTACATACCCTCCCACACTAACCGACCCCCCCGTGAGGCCTAACCCCCCTCACCCAGTACCCACAAGGGAGGCCTACCCACATACCATTAGGGAAACACCCCCCCCCGTCGTCCGTGAATGGTCCCCAACACTATGAGGCAAACGACCATTAGATCCCTTAGAGTGGAAGTCTAGTGTGAGAGAGTTGTGCATTCATGATTGCGACCTCTACTTTTTTTTGGGTGGCTGACGGGTGCTACCCAGGTCTGATATCTGCCGTTAATATTTGGGGGTGGATCTTGGAAAAGTGTGTCTCCTGTGGACGGATAATGTCAGGGTTGGTTTTTGTAAAGCTGTCTGGCCAGCGCCGTCTTTATGGGGGGGTGAACTATTAAATCCTTTAAGTTATGTGTATATGACTGTGAGGGCCCTACCCAATTGGTGCTTTTCGGGTGTCAATAGGGTGTTAGCTCTATGGCGGAGGCTGGGGTGCAGTCCAGGTTTCGTCCGGTGTTGGCGGATCGGGGGCTGGGGGCTCTTGCTGTATCCCGTGGTCATCTGGCCCTTTTCAAGTATGTGGGTTTCTCTCTGAAACCTCTGAGTGAGTTGAGTATTCTTTGCCCAATGGCTGGCGGCCTATGGACTGATCCTACTTTCAAGCGATTGGAAGCAGGCATGGGACTACAAAGGGAGGACACACTGGGGGGACACAAAAATAACACAACGTAACATTCATTAGAACTGTAATTAACAGTCGGGGTGACTGGCGAGAACTAGCTACCCCCAATATCTCCTTCTTTTGCCATTCCCAGGGCGTGTGCAGCCTGGACGGAGTTCGGGGGCGCCTCCATCCCCTCTCCCGCCCTGCTTCTTGGCTGGCCTAGTGGGGATATAAGGGCGCCGGGGGTTTTTACCGCGCCCATGTGGAGACTCACTGAACAAGGCTCTCGCTAGGAGGCAAATCCCTCCCCCCTCCCTGTCTGTCTGTCTAATGTTGTTCTGTAACGGACAAACCTTTATTAACTAGGCTATAACTTTTAACTTCAACTGTTAACTTAAAAAGTAAAATGTGGATAGAGAGTGAACTGCTTGCCAATGGCTCCTGAAGCTAGTGTACATTCCTGCACTGTATGATATGTTATGTGCATCTGCGCGCGGCTGCCCGAGGTTAGATTACTTTCTTGCCCATTGCCCGCCCACACTGTTTATACAACTGTGGCCCCTCATCTAGCTGAGCGTGTGAGTGTGTTGCCCCTGCCTGACGTGCTATAATGATAGGCGCTTGTGCTCTCTGCCATGCTCGCTATCTGATATTCCCCTTCATTCCTAGTGTGGGGTGGGGCCAGATTTCCTCCCCCCAGCCCCCCCGAGCCTCTGCTGTCAGCCACGCGCTTCGGCTGCGCGTTGGGCCACGGCCGGGCCAGGCTTGCGTGCCATCCATTTCGACGCCGCGGGCTGTGGGTGTGGGTGGCTGATTGCGCCGTATTGTTGTCGACTCTCGTGGATTTATGAGTCCCCTTGGCGGACGGTGATTGAGGATTATGGTTTCGCTAGTGTCTGTCTGCCACGAAAACCGATGGCGTCCCGATTAATTCCGGTGAAGTCCTCGGACGGGCCGCCTTTTCCACTCATCGGAGCCCGCACGAAGAAGGCGTTACCCTCACCTGCCCTGCGCCGGGAAGAGCTCCAAATCCGCAACGAAGCCATGCGGTGAGGTGAGGCTACTTTCTGCTGGCGCCATGTTGGGTGTCTTTGCCTTCACACTGCGAAAGGCCATTTTCTCACCCGGTAGGGTTTGGGCTTTAAGCTTTTTGAAGTTTCAGGTGCTTTTTCCGCAGCTTGGTGCTAGGTCAATTGGGAGACGGGCTCGCTTCAGGTTTAGCGTCCAGCATGCAGGGTGTCACCAGCAGGAGAGTATGAGTGAGCCCGAAAGGGGTTCTCAAAGTGACAAGCTCTTTATAGTTAAACACAGGGTTAAACCGCAACCCTAAATTTCAGTCCCATTTGAAGGGGTTTAGACATTTCTCGTAACTGCGGGGACCTGCAGTGATATCGGGGGTGATTGGATGGACCTGCGGTCCCCATTCCGCCATCCTCTCGTTCTTCCCTCCTGGGGGACATTTTTTTGTTGGGCCATCTTTCTGACCCAATTAGAGGAAGTCATCCTCTCCCCAGCTCTTTCATGCTATGGCCTCCCGTTCTTACTGACCAATAGGACAAACGGGAAGGTCCAGCAGATAACGAAACTTGCACGTTCTCTTAGCAGCAACATGATAGGAGTGAACGGGTAATTGTAGTGCCCTTTTCCTCGTTAACGTGAGCCGGGGACAGGTGATTGGACAACTGCAGGTGGTTCCCTTGAACCGGCAGGGCCCCCTCCGCTCTGGTGCATTAAAGGACTGCATCCACCTAATCTTGAAATAGTTGAAGCCTGGCGATAACATTCGCGCCGGCTGCTTCCCATTGCTAGGTACGGCTTCTGAGGGTCACAGGGCAGCGAACATGGCCCGCTCAGCTCAGATATCTCAGGCAAGAGTGTCTCAGTCCAGCTGGCAATGAACGCTCACATCTTGATTGTCATGGGATGCCGCGAACTCTAATATGGTTGCGGCGATCCCGGTTTTCGGCCTCTTCTGGCACTTGTCCATATCTCGCAATCTGGGCTTGCATATATGTGGCTTTTTTGTCCCCTTTTTTAATGTGTTAGTTGCGGTCGCCATTTTGTCTCGAGGGCCCCCGTCCTCTCCCCAAGCCCTGCACCCAGACGATCTTTGGTTTTAAACACTGGAACGCCCCCACATAGATCCATGTGCTTATTGTTCTGGTAGAGTAGGAAGGTCAAAATCGCCAGATTCGGGACAGGCATTGTTCGTGGGCCTCAAATGGGGGTACCTTTTCCCATTCCTGAATCAGACCCTGGCGGTGTGATTCTTGGCGCCATTGCATGCACCGGCGCTCCGTGGGGGCTAGAAACAGCTCTAGGATATTTTTTTAAACGCATTCTTTTTTCTTCTGGAGGTAAGGGACGGGGCCATCACGGGAGTATCTACCTTGCTGACACGGTGTTTTGGGGTTTTTTGGCTGTAGTTTATTGTTATTTGAAAGTGTATTGGACGGGGGGACGGAGATCAGATTCTATGCTGCCATCCCGCCTCCAGCCTCGCGCATGCCTCGAGGAGGGTAAGATTTAACCACACATAGGGGAGGGTTTTGTACATAGATTACGTGAAGGCAGGGAAGTTTAACACCACACAATAGGGGGAGGGGGTTCTTACCACAGATTACAGTTTCCAGGCAGGAGGTTTATCACACCACATAAAAAAATATATATTTAATGTATTATCTGATTTATTCTGCTTAACCCTTCATTGCATTAGAGGCACAATGGTAAGAAGCAGACATTTCTGATTTTTAATACTATGGTGCCAGGAAGCAGGGGGCCCCCTGAGCATTAATTTTGTGGCTCAGGGAACCCCCTGCTCACTGTCAATTTATTTAAAACAGAAAATGCTGCTTCGTTACCATAGACATAGCCGAACAAGGTATATTAAAGAACGATTATTTATATATATGGGTGTTTTATTTATACTGTACATGGCGAGGTTCTCCGAACGAAGCAGAACGTTTTGGTTTTAGCGTCAGGGACCATAGGAGTCCTGAGATACAGGCCCCTTTAGGCAAGGTGGCCGGTATCCCTTTCTGCTTTGTTTACATGCCGCGAGCATCACGTGATCTGAAACATTAAATGCAGAGGGCTGACCGGCACATCATAAAAGAGGGGCTGATCTCGGGAAATGAAGGGGGTCCGGGAATCTGAAACCAACGCGTTCAGCTCCGGAGACCCCCGCACATGTACACTATGAATAAAAATGTATTTTAAAATCATGTATAATGTGCCGAGTGTTGCGCAGCACAGAAGAGCAGCGGATCTCTCTCTGGACGCAACACCATCTCGCCCCCGCCCATGCCAGGCCACCTAGTATCATTGATGTGCATATACAGTACGTATGTTTACAGTACTGTTGTAGGGTCTATAGGGGTTGTTGTTATACAAGGATAATATATAGAAAGATAGTATAGATATATATATATATATATATATATTATATATTACTATATATATGCATTGACACCAAGCATGATTTTATGCCAAATTCATGGGTGAAGTGTGGGTATCGGGCCAGGTGGCGTAACCCCTTAATACCTTTGCGGTTATTAATGATAAGAGTTAAGGGGTTAAATTGATATCTGAATGGTAATTGCAGTGTATGGCATTTTGTATTGGGCTATGTACTGCTGTGGCAGACTTTGTTCTAACAAATCACCGGTTGTCCCTGGCTGGTTCCTGGAATGCGAACAATCACCCAGAGCCACTGCCGCGTTCCAGGACAGGGTCATGCCCAGGCTGACGCGCGGCTGATGTGTTAATTATAATGGTTCGGGATTAATAGGCTGCAATGCTTCGTGTCTTCGCCAGATGGCATAAACTCAGAATTTGGAATGAGGATCATTATATATAAGTATATTATAAAAACAACCCATATAACCCCCTAACATAACGTACTGTAACATTACAGTACTGTTATGCACATCAATGAGCTATATATTATATATTATATATATATAGAGATATATATATATATATATAGAGATATATATATATATATAGATAGGATATACTATATTATATATACCTATATATAATATATACTGTATATATAGGTTGCCCATGATAAAGCACTGTCAAACTTCATGGGTGATTGAAGTGTGGGTATCGGGCCAGTGTGGCTTAACCCCTTAATTACCTTTGCGGTTATTATCTGCTAAGGTTGTTTAAGGGTTAATTGATATTGAATGTAACTTGCATGGATTGGCTATGTATGTGCATGTATTTTGTGGTATTAACAGTGGTTGATCAAATGAGATTTTGTCAGAAGGTAACCCTCTAATAGCACTCCTAAAACCTATATAGTAATTTAAGTATGGAATAAAGGGTTTGTCCCAAACAAGTAGTGCTGTCAGAATATGTATTCTGGGAAAGATCCACGGATGTTGCTGGCGACGGACACTTCGTATTGATGAGGTCAGTAGTTACTTTATTTATTTAATATTGTAGTTAATGTTGACTTTAATAATGGGCCAATTAATCTATTATCGATCTGGATAATAGTTATTTTGCACTTATTGTACTGAGGTGTTGGGGGCGGGGGGGGGAGGTGTTGTGCCGGGGTGGGGGGGGGTGTTATGTATTGAATGTATAGGCCAGGTTTATTTTTTTTACATTCAGGGTTTGTTCCGTGGTTCTGGTGGGACCTCTGGAGGACCATTGTGGTTTCCTGGGTATCCCCGGGATATCAGGCTGATGGTTCCACGTTCGGTGCACATTGCGGGTATGATGAAGCGGTGCCTCACATCTGTGGCAGCGCACCGACCGGACCCGTAGTCTGCGGGATTGAAGCGGTGGGCCACTTTGTAGGGTGGCACCGCTGACCAGTAGTGAAGCACTCGTGAGTTCCACCTAGACCCCCGGGGGAAACCACTGAGGCCCGCAGGACACATGTGGGTATGACCCGGGAACCCAGACATCCGCGGGGCTACTGGGGGACACAAAGTGGCCCCACGGTTAAGACACAAGGAGACCACACTGGGGCCATAGTGCGGCGGCGGGCACCAACCAGGCCAGGCCTTCCAGAACCTGTTTAAAAAGGGCTTCTGGTACCCGTAGGTCTGTCCAGGTGCCCGCCAGCCAACACGGGGACTGCGTGGGGGCGTTAAGAGACAAACCCTGTATGTAAAAGATAAATTTTGTATTTAGGGGGGGCCACAGGGCGGGGGGGTAATGTATTTAATACAATAGAATGATGTGTATTGTGGCGTCAAATGTATTGTTTTTTTTGTGGGTCTTACTGGGTAGTGTACATGTGAAGGGGGTCTCCGGAGCTGAACCGCATTGGTTTCAGGTCCGGGGACCCCCTGCTTCCTGAGATACAGCCCCCTTTATGAGGTGCCGGTATCCCTCTGCATTTAAAGGTCCCGATCACGTGACCGCGGCCTGTAAACCAAGCAGAGGGATACCGGCACCCATTAAAGGGGCCTTTATCTCGGGGAGCAGGGTGTCCCCGGACCTAAAACCAAAACGTTTCTGCTCCGGAGACCCTCTGCACATCTATGGTAATGAAGCAGCATTTCTGTATTTTTAAAAATATTGCACAGTGAGCAGGGGGTTCCCTGAGCCAGAAATTAATGCTCAGGGGGCCCCCTGCTCCTGCACAATATTATTAAAAATACAGAAATGCAGCTTCATTACCATAGCTGATAGCCGCTAAGGCAATGAAGGGTTAAGGCAGAATAAACAATAAATACATTAAATACATATTTTTAATGTGTGTGTTAAACCTCCCTGCCTTGACTAATCTATGTAAAAAACCCTCCCCCTATTGTGTGTGTTAAACTTCCCTGTCTTGACTAATCTATGTAAAAAACCCTCCCCCTATTGTGTGTGTTAAACCTCCCTGCCTTCACTGTAATCTATGTAAAAACCCCTCCCCCTATTGTGTCTGTTAAACTTCCCTGCCTTGGCTAATCTGTGTAAGCCCCCCTCCCCCTATTGTGTCGGTTAAATCTCCCTGCCTGTGTTTCTGTATGTAAATGTGGGGAGGGGGAGGGGGATCTCATGTAAATAATCACACCCACACCCACTACCCACTACCCACCTGCACATGGCCCCTCCGCTGCTGCAAAACAGAGACAAAAATTAAAACATACAAAGTAATGTCCCCTAACCCCTTAATCACCATAGCGGTTATTAACCGCTACAGTCATTAAGGGGTTAACCCACCCTCACCCACCACTCGGGATGCCTACATACCCTCCCACACTAACCGACCCCCCCGTGAGGCCTAACCCCCCTCACCCAGTACCCACAAGGGAGGCCTACCCACATACCATTAGGGAAACACCCCCCCCCACCCCCAGTACCCACAATAAAAACAATACAGTGACCCACAATAAACATCATTCTATTTATTAAATACATTACCCACCCCCTGTGCCCCCCCATAAATACAAAATTTATACTTTTACATACAGGGTTCATAACGCAGCCCCACGCGAGTCCCCGGTTGGCTGGCGGGGCACCTGGACAGACCTACAGGGTACCAGAAGCCCTTTTTAAACAGGTTCTGGAGGCCTGCTGGTTGGTCCCGCCAGGACCCACAATAAACATCATTCTATTTATTAAATACATTACCCACCCCCTGTGCCCCCCCATAAATACAAAATTTATACTTTTACATACAGGGTTCATAACGCAGCCCCACGCGAGTCCCCGGTTGGCTGGCGGGGCACCTGGACAGACCTACAGGGTACCAGAAGCCCTTTTTAAACAGGTTCTGGAGGCCTGCTGGTTGGTCCCGCCAGCACCATGGCCCCCAGGTGGTCTCCTTGTGTCACCGTGGGCCACAATTGTGTCCCCACAGTAGGCCCGCGGATGTCTGGGTGCCCCGGGTCAGACCCACAGGTGTCTGCGGGGCCTCAGGTGGTTCCCACGGGGGTCTAGGGAACTCACGAGTGCTCACTACGGGTCAGCGGTGCCCCCACAGAAGTGGGACCACACAGCTTCATCCCCGCAGACTACGGGTCGGCGGTGCCCCCACAGATGTGAGGCCACCGCTTCATACCCGCATGTGTCACCCGTGGAACCATCAGCCTGATACCCGTGGGATACCCGAGGAAACCACAAGTGGTCTCCAGAGGTCCCACGCAGAACCACGGAACAAACCCTGAATGTAAAAAAAATAAACCTGGCCTATACATTCATGTGCATATACAGTACTGTATGTGTACAGTACTGTATGTTAGGGGTTATATGGGTTGTTTTTATACAGTATATATATATATATACTGCATTACAATTCATGATTTTATGCCATCTGGCGGACACACGAAGCATTGCAGCCTATTAAATCCTGAACCATTATAAATTAACACATCAGCCGCGCGTCAGCCGGGCATGACCCCTGGCTGGGAACGCGGCAGGCTCTGGGTGATTAGTGTCGCATTCCAGGAACCAGCCAGGGACAAACCGGTGATTTGTTAGAACAAAGTCTGCCACAGCAGTACATAGCCAATACAAAGCCAATACACTGCAATTACATTCAGATATCAATTAACCCCTTAAACTTCTTATCATATAATAACCGCAAAGGTAATTAAGGGGTTAAGCCACACTGGCCCGATACCCACACTTCACCCATGAATTTGGCATGGTTTTGTCCCGCATTCAGTTGTACTACTGTGTACCCAAGATGCAAAACCTGCGCAATGCTCTAACCAGCGGACACAATACAAATACCACACAAGAATCGGGAATAAAAAATC
>WSYH01007591.1:17847-32588 GCA_036426205.1 Ascaphus truei
CTGTAATATGCACATCAATGATCCTAATGGGCCGGCGATTGGTGCTAGAAGTTTTGCAGCAGAGAGATCTCCTCTTCTCTCTTCTGCGCAAACATCGGCACATAACAAATAATTTACACAATCCCTACCTTCCGGCCCCACATTCCTTCATCCCAGCACACCCAGGTCCATGTACTGTGAACATTTGGGATCCATCCGGACTGAAACCGCATTGGTTTCAGTCCGGGGACCCCCCCTTCTCTTGAGATCAGCCCCCTATGAGGTGCCGGTTTCCCTCCCTCTGCATTTAAAGGTTCATGATCACGTGACCCGCGCCTGTAAACCAAGCTAGGATACCGTCACCCATTAAAGGGGCCTTTATCTCGGGAGCAGGTAGCCCGGACCTAAAACCAAAACGTTTCTGCTCCGGAATCCCTCTGCACTATCTATGGTAATGATCAGAACATTACTGTATTTTAAAATATATTGCACAGTGAGCAGGGGGTTCCCTGAGCCAGAATTAATGCTCAGGGGGCCCCCTGCTCCTGCACAATATTATTAAAAATACCAAATGCAGCTTCATTCCATAGCTATGCCGCTAAGGCAATGAAGGGTTAAGGCAGCATAACACAATAAATACATTAAATACTATTTTTAATGTGTGTGTTAAACCTCCCTGCCTGACTAATCTATGTAAAAAACCCCCTCCCCCTAGTTGTGTGTGTTAAACTTCCCTGTCTTGACTAATCTATGTAAAAAACCCTCCCCCTATTGTGTGTGTTAAACCAAAATCCCCCCCCTTCAAACTGTATTAACTATGTAAAAACCCTCCCCCTATTGTGTCCTGTTAAACTTCCCTGCCTTGCCTCAACTGTGGTTAAAGCCCCCCTCCCCCTATTGATTGTCGGTTAAATCTCCTGCCTGTGTTTCCTGTATGTAAATGTGGGGAGGGGAGGTGGGAGTCTCAGTAAATAATCCAACCTACACCAACCCACTACCCCACTACCCACCTGCAACATGTAGCCACCTACCGCTGCGGCAAAACAGAGACAAAAATTAAAACAATACAAAGTAATGTCCCCTAAATCCCTTTAATCACCAATGCAGGTATAGAAACCGCTACATCATTCTAAGGTTAACCCACCTCATCCACAACCACCACATCGGGATTATCCTCATACCCTCCCACCTACCAGCCACACTAAACCCACACCCGTGAGGTCCTAACCCCCCTAAACACCCATATACACAAGGGAGGTCCTACCCACATACCAATTAGGGCAACACCACCCCCCCTCAAAGACCAAATCAAAACCACAATAACACATTACGACCAACAAAATAAATCATTTCTATTGTATTAAATACATTACCCTAACACCCCCCTGTGCCCTACCCCCTAAAATACAAAATTTGAATCATTTTACATACAGGGTTTCTCTAACGACAGCCCCACGCAGTCTCACCGTGTTTGGGCTGGCAGGGGCACCTGGACAAACCTCGCGGTACCAGAAGCCACTCTTATTAAACAGGTTCTGAGGCCTGCTGGTAATGGTGCCCTAATAGCGTCGCACCATGGCCCCAGAGTTTAGTCTCCTTGTGTACCGTGGCCTCATTGTGTCCCCCACAGTAGGCACCCGCGGAATGGTCTGGGGTTCCACAGGGTCACCGCCAGGTGTCCTGCGGGCCTCAGTGGGATTTCCCACGGGGTCCTAGGTGGCACGATCACGTAGTGCTTCTACTACTGGTCACGCGGTGCCAAACCCACAAAATAAAAAAAGTGGACCAAAATACCCAGCTTCACAATCCCGCAAAGACCTACGTGTCGTCGGTGCGCGACCACAGTATGTGACACCAGCTATCATAAATCCCCGCACATGTACGAACCGTCTGGAAACCATCAGCCTATATACCCGTGGGATACCCGAGGAAACCACACAGTGGTCTCCAGAGGTCCCACTCAGAACCACGGAACAAACCCTGAATGTAAAAAAAATAAACCTGGCCTATACATCAATACATAACACCCCCCCCCCACCCCCACAACACCCCCCCCCCCCCCCCAACACCTCAGTACAATAAGTGCAAAATAACTATTATCCAGATATGATAATAGATTAATTGCCCATTATTAAAAACATTAACTAACAATATTAAATAAATAAAGTACTACTGACCTCATCAATACGAAGTGTCCGTCGCCAGCAACATCCTGGTCTTTCCCACAATACATATTACTGACAGCACTAATTGTTGGACAACCCTTTATTTCCATACTTAAATACTATATAGGTTTTAGAGTGCTATATAGAGGGTTACCTTACTGACAAAATCTCATTTGATCAACACTGTTAATACACACAAAATACATGCACATACATAGCCAATCCATGCAATTACATTCAGATATCAATTAACCCTTAAACAACCTTATCAATAATAACCGCAAAGGTAATTAAGGGGTTAAGCCACACTGGCCCGATACCCACACTTCAACACCCATGAATTTGTACAGTGGCTTTATCATGGCAACCTATATATACAGTATATATATATATAATATATAATATAGTATATCATATCTATATATATATATATATCTCTATATATATATATATATATCATACTATATATATATAATATATAATATATAGATCATTGATGTGCATAATCAGTACTGTATGTTACAGTACTGTATGTTAGGGGTTATATGGGTTGTTTTTTAAGTATACATTATATATAATGATACTGCATTCAAATTCATGATTTTATGCCATCTGGCGGACACAGAAGCATTGCAGCCTATTAATCCTGAACCATTATAATTAACACATCAGCCGCGCGTCAGCCGGGCATGACCCCTGCTGGAACGCGCAGGCTCTGGGTGATTAGTGTCGCATTCCAGGAACCAGCCAGGGACAACCGGTGATTTTGTTAGAACAAAGTCTGCCACAGCAGTACATAGCCAATACAAAGCCAATACACTGCAATTACATTCAGATATCAATTAACAACCCCTTAAACTTCTTATCATTAATAACCGCAAAGGTAATTAAGGGGTTAGCCACACTGGCCCGATCCCACACTTCACCCATGAATTTGGCATAAAATCATGCTTGTTAATGCATATATATATATATGTATATATATATATATATATATATTGTATAACAACAACCCCTATAACCCCTAACATACAGTACTGTACACATACAGTACTGTATATGCACATCAATGATACTAGGGGCCGGCGGGGGCGAGATGTGTTTGCAGCAGAGAGAGATCCGCTGCTCTTTCTGCGCAAACATCGGCACATTATAAATGATTTAAAATACATTTTTATTCATAGTGTACATGTGCAGGGGGTCTCCGGAGCTGAACCGCGTTGGTTTCAGATCCAGGGACCCCCTGCTTCCCGAGATACAGCCCCCTTTATGAGGTGCCGGTATCCCTCTGCATTTAAATGTTCAGATCACGTGACCGCGGCATGTAAACAAAGCAGAGGGATACCGGCACCCCCTAAAGGGGCCTGTATCTCAGGAAGCAGAGGGTCCCTGGACCTAAAACCAAAACGTTTCTGCTCCGGAGACCCTCTGCACATGTACAGTATAAATAAAACACCCATATATATAAATAATCGTTCTTTACCTTTGCGGCTATGTGCTATGGTAACGAAGCAGCATTTCTGTATTTTAATAATATTGTACAGTGAGCAGGGGGTTCCCTGAGCCACAAATTAATGCTCAGGGGGCCCCCTGCTCCTGCACAATATTATTAAAAATACAGAAATGCTGCTTCATTACCATTGCCGCTAAGGCAATGAAGGGTTAAGGCAGAATAAACAATAAATACATTAAATATATATTTTTAATGTGTGTGTTAAACCTCCCTGCCTTGACTGTAATCTGTGTAAGACCCCCTCCCCCTATTGTGTGTGTTAAACTTCCCTGCCTTCACTGTAATCTATGTAAAAAACCCTCCCCCTATTGTGTGTGTTAAACTTCCCTGCCTTCGAGGCGCATGCGCGAGGCTGGAGCGGATGGCAGCATAGAATCTGAGCTCCGTCCCCACCTCCAATAACAACTTCAAATAAACAATAAACGACAGCCAAAAAACCCCAAAACACAGTGTCAGCAAGGTAGATACTCCCGTGATGGCCCCGCTTACCTCCAGGAAGAAAAAAGAAGGCGATTTAAGAAAATATCTAGGCTGTTCTACCCCACGGAGCGCCGGTGCAGCAATGGCGCCAGAATCAACCGCAGGGTCTGATTCGGAATGGGAAAAGGACCCCCCAGTTGAGCCCACACAGATGCCTGTCCGAATCTGCGATTTTGACCGTCTCTACCAGGACATGAAGAACATGATCTATGTAGGGCTCCAGGTTTTAAAAAAAGATGTGCAGGGCTTGGGGGAGAGGACGGGGGCCCTCGAGGACAAAATGGCGACCGCAACTAAACAAATTAAAAAGGCGGACAAAAAAGCCACATATATGCAAGCCCAGATTGCGGAGATAATGGACAGGCAAGAAGATGCCGAAAACCGGGATCGCCGCAACAATATTAGAGTTCGCGGCATCCCAGAGACAATCACAGATGTTGAAGCGTTCATTGCCAGATGGCTGGAGACACTCTTGCCTGAGATATCTGAAGCTGAGCGGGCCATGGATCGCTGCCACTGAGCCCTCAGAAGCCGACCTGCAGCAATGGAGCAGCCGCGCGATGTTATCGCCAGGCTGCACTATTTCAAGATTAGGGATGCAGTCTTTAAGTGCACCAGAGCGGAGGGGGCCTGCCGGTTCAAGGGAACCACGCTGCAGTTGTTCCAAGACCTGTCCCCGCTCACGTTAACGAGGAAAAGGGCACTACAACCCGTCACTAGGCTGCTAAGAGAACGGGCAGTTCGTTATCGCTGGACCTTCCCGTTTGTCCTATTGGTCATTAAGAACGGGAGGGCCATATCAATGAAAGAGCTGGGGAGAGTGAGGACTTCCTCAATAAATTGGGTCAGAAAGATGGCCCAACAAAAAGCCCCAGGAGGGAAGAACGAGAGGAGGCGGAATGGAGGACCGCAGGTCCATCCAAATCACCCCGAGATCCTGCAGTCCCCGCAGTGATCTGAGGAAAATGTCTAACACCTCAAATGGACTGAAAGTTAGGGTTGCGGTTTACCTGATGTTTAAATATACAGAGAGCTTGTCACTTTGAGAACCCTTTCGGGCTCACTAACCCGCTGCTGGTGACACCCTGCATGCTGGACTGCTAAACCTGAAGCGAGCCCCGTCTCCAGAGTGACCTGAGACACCAGCTGCGGAAAAAGCGACCTGAAAACTCCAAAAAGCTTAAAGCCTCAAACCCCTACCTGGTGATGAAAATGGCCGGTCGCAGTGAAGCGCAAGACACCCAACATGGCGCCGCAGAAGTAGCCTCACCGCATGGCTTCGTTGCGGAAGTGGAGCTCTTCCCGGCGCAGGAGCAGGTGAGGGGACGTCCTTCTCTGCGGGCTCGATGAGGGAAAATGGCGCCCGCCGGAAGGACGTCACCGGAAGTAGAGCGGACGCCATCTTGGAGGGGGCAGACAGACGAGCGAAACCAGAAGTCCTCATCAGCCGGCGCCAGAGGACGCATAAATCCCACGAGAAGCAGACAACAATACGGCGCAATCAGCCACCCACCCACAGCCCGGCGGCGCGAAATGGATGGAACGGCAAGCCTGGGCCCCGGACGTGGCCCAACGAGCAGCCGAAGCGGGCTGACAGCAGAGGCAGCGGGGGGGCGGGGGGGAGGGAAATCTGGCCACACAGAGGATAGAAGGGGATAGCAGATAGCGAAGCATGGCAGAGAGCACACCATAGCAGATAGAAGCAGGCAGGGCAACACCACTCACACTGCTCAGCTAGATGAAGGGGACACAGTTGTATAAACAGTGAGGGCTGGTCAATGGGCAAGAAAGTATCTAACCTCGGGGCAGCAGCGCGCAGAGGCACATAACATAGCAGAGACATGCAGGAAGGTACACGAGCTGCAGGAGACCAGTGGCAAGCAGTTACACTCTATATTCCACATTTTACTTTTTAAGTTAACAGTTGAAGTTAAAAGTTATAGCCTAGTTAATAAAAGGTTGTCGTTACAACATTAGACAGCACAGACAAGGGAGGGGGGAGGGATGTTGCCCCTAGCGAAGGCCTTGTGCATGAGTCTCCACATGGGCGCAGGGGAAAAACCCCACGGGCGGCCCATGATAGTCCCCACTAGGCCAGCCAAGCAGGGCGGGAGAGGGGGATGGAGGGCCATCCCGAACTCCGTCCAGGCTGCACGCCTGGGAAGGGCAAAGAAGGAGATTGGGGGAGCTAGTTCTCGCCCAGTCACCGGACTGTTATTAAAAGTTATAATGAATGTTACGTTGTGTATTTTTGTGTCCCCCCAGTGTGTCCCCCTTTGTATCCCCATGCCGCAGTTCCAGATCGCTGAAAGTAGGAATCAGATCCAGAGGCGCCAGCCATTGGGCAAAGAATACTCACGCACGCAGAGGGTTCAGAGAGAAACCCAACATAAAGTGAAAAGGGCCAGAGGAACACGCGACTACAGCAAGAGCCCCCGATGCCGCCAGACACCTGGACGAACCTGGACTGGCACCCCAGCCTCCGCCATAGAGCTACACCCGAAAAGCACCAATTGGTAGGGACCTCACAGTCATATCACATAACGTGAAAGGATTTAATAGTCCCCATAAGAGACGCCTGGCCATGACAGATTACAAAAACACAAACCCTGACATTATCCTCCTACAGGAGACACACTTTTCCAAGCACAACTCCCCAAAATATATAGACGGCAGATATCAGACCTGGGTAGCAGCGTCAGCCACCAAAAAAAAGAGAGGGGTCGCAATCATGATGCACAATCGGCTCACACTAGACATTAAACTTACTAAGAAGGATGCTAATGGTCGGTTCATCATAGTGGTGGGGACCATTCACGGACAACCCCTTACCATAGCAAATATTTACGCCCCCAGTGACCGTGCGGATACCTTCTTTGAAAGATTTTTCACGACCTTACACAGAGTAGCACAAGGTGCCAAATTATTGGGAGGGGACTTCAACCACACACTGGACCCACACGCAGATAGGTGCACCCCAGGAGGATGTAAAAACCCGCAAAGCAGAGCGGCCTGGGTTAGAGGCCTCAGGGCCAATAGCCTGGTCGATATTTGGTGCGAACAGCACCCAGGCGAAAGAGAGTACACGTTCTACTCACATCCACACGACCGTTACAGCAGGATAGACTACCTCTTTGTGTCCAACAGAATGGTTTCGCAGATCTCCCATACGGGAATCCATGATATTTCATGGTCTGATCATGCACCTGTGGAGCTGCGGTGCACCGACTTTGCGCTGGACAGGCCGGGAGCGATCTGGAAACTCAATGAGTTATTAATTAAAATCCCCGAGGTGGAACAAACAGTAGGGGGAACAATCAGGGCATACTTTACAGAGAACGTTGGTAGCGTGGCGTCTCAATCTACCCTTTGGAGGCCCATAAGGCGACACTCCGAGGTGAACTCATAGGGATTGCAAGTAGGCGGAAGAAAGAAAGGGAACGAAAGATTCACACCTTACAATCTGATCTGGTAACCCTATCCGCCCTACATAAAAAAGATAAACAAGCACAGACCCTTAAGGCATGGCTAGATACCAAAACATAGCTAAATTTACTGATGTCCTCTCGAGCTGAGAAGGAGATGACTTGGTCCAGACGGAAATTCTATGAAAGGGCAAACAAGCCAGATACCCCGCTTGCATATAAACTTCGAAACATAACTAGAACTTCTCACATACAGGCAATTCGAACAGGTAAAGGTGACCTCACTTCTGACCCTAAGCAAATTGTGGAAGAATTTAAAACCTACTACGAGACCCTCTATGATGGGGCTAAGGTCTCCCATTGTGAGACTACTCGTAGGCAGCTGAAGACATTCTTAAAGGATGCGAACCTGCCCAAACTGAGCAGAGTAGAGAGGGACGCGCTACAGGAGGATTTCTCAGGTGAGGAAATATCAGAGGTAAATTGTACAATGGCACATGCCAACTTACCTCCGTAGGTGGGTTGAGATAGAGAAAGCATGTAGCGCACCTGTAGATCTACAGGACTTAATTTGGCTACCACAAAAGGTTCACAGGACCATAGGGGTGCCGCTGGTGGCACTGAGGAGCTCGTTGGCAGTTTGGAAGGACACCAGATATAGATGTGCTCTTACCACCCAGCACACATTCATGACCCCGTTTGTAGGTAACCCTGATTTCGCTCCGGGTCTGCCGAGTAGGAACTTAGTGGCCTGGAAAACAAAGGGCCTCACTAATTTACTACATCTGGAGGGTAGTCCACTACTAAAATCCTTTGACCAAATTAAATCTGAAAGCGGGATACCAAACTCTGAATTTTTTAGATACCTCCAGATAAGAGCATTTTACAACAAGATCCCTAAACGCCCCAGGCGTACAAATTTTGAGCAGCTGTGTTCGAGAGGTACGGACACCACGGGACTTACTTCTCGGATATACAAAGAGGTGGTCTGCCCTTGAACCGACTACAATACTAAACTGAATTATAGACACGCATGGGAATCGGACTTAGGGGAGACACTAGAGGACAAAGATTGGGACTCGATAGTGTTGGCGGCAGCTAAAAGCTCGATATGCACGACTTTGAAGGAGAATGCATATAAGGTCCTAATGAAGTGGTATCTTACCCCAATGCGATTAGCAAAGTTTGTACAAGGTTACCCCCCATTGTGTCCTAAACAATGTGGGGAACCTGCAGACTTGCTGCACATGTTGTGGGGCTGCACCAAAGTGGCTCCCTTATGGGAGGAAACCCAGGATTGGCTACAGAGGATTCTCGGACATCCGGTCCCCTTGGACCCCTGGCTGTTCCTGTTGGGCAGGTGCAATCAGGGGCTAAGCAGACCGGCACAAAAATTGATGCACATTTTGCAACAGCCATGAGGTGCGAACTCGCGGCATTGTGGAAGCAACCAGAGTTACCCACAATGATGAAAATTCGGAACAGAATTTGGTACGTTTGCCGGATGGAACAATTGACGAGTTTGGTCAATTACACCGGCACAAACTTTCTAAAAGTGTGGGCCACATGGCTCGACCATTCAGACATCCCAGGGGTGAATGCCACCAATATTCTGCTTTAATAGATCGAAATGCATTCTCCGCCAAAGTAGCGACACTAACAATGACAGAGAGGGGTACTGATAGGGCAGACATAAGAAGACAGTAGGGTTTCCAAGAGAGGTCCCGCGTCACATACACTGGCGACACACTTTATTCGAGCTCGGCTAGTCCCACGAATTCGGGTATACCCGGGTGTATTGAGGTTTGTGACTGTTTTCTGCCCGAGTGCATTGAGGTATTTTCCAGGCAGGGATTGAAGCATTTTATTCCCGCTGGCTGCAATACTGCACAGTATATATATATATAGGGGTTTTGGAAACTAAAACGTATGTTAAAGAGGTGGACTGCCATAACTTCCTGATGGGGGATAGCGGGCATCTAGATAGGTGGATAAACAACATCCCTCTGGGCCAACTGCAAAGAGTAAAACGCAACTGTACTCAAGACAACGTTTTCCAGGAACAAGCACACGAACTAATGGATAAGTTTGTAGATAGAAAATACAAGAAAGAAGTGGTAGATGAGGCCTTTAACAGAGTTAAACAGATTGAGCGAAAAGACTTGTTAACTTACAAATCAAAAGAAAACAAGGAAAATAGAGGTGAGGAAGGTAAAATATCTGTGCCCTTCGTTACACAATTTACAAGTTCCTCCAAACACATTAGGAAGATATTCCAAAAGCATTGGAACATTCTCCAAAAATACCCTATCCTGCAAGGAATTTTACCAACTAAACCCGAAATCATTTTCACCAAGGCCCCTAACCTAAAAACAGAGACTAGCTCCCAGTTGTTTGAAAAAAGAATGCACTAAACCTGTAAGTATCACAAATGGCTTCTATAAGTGTCTGACGTGCAGAGGCTGTAAATTATGCCATAATACACCAAAGTCTTATAAACAAATAATATCAGGAACACAGGAAGAGTTTGAAATAAAGGATTTTATTGACTGCAACTCAAGTTATGTAATATACATGCTACAGTGTCCATGCAATAAACAATACATAGGGAGGACAACACGTAAATTGAAATTAAGAATTGCTGAACACGTGAAGAATATAGAAAGAGGCTTTGTTCAACATAGTGTATCAAAACACTTTAAGGAATACCATGGTCAAAACCCAAATGGTCTGCAATTTGTTGGAATAGACAAAATTCATCCCAATTGGAGGGGTGGGAACCAGGTCATAAAAATATCCAGACAAGAAACCTTCTGGATTTATACCTTAAAAACGTTAGCACCATTGGGTATGAATATTGACATTGACCTGGGGTCCTTCCTGAGAGAGTAAAATTAATATCTTACTCTACATACCTCTATATTCTCTGTATTGTATTCCATCGAGTGTTTTTGTCTATATTTCATCTTCCCCTATGTAGTCCTGTAAGATGCCTCCCAAAATCTTTTGATTCGCTGTACAAACCCTAGACTGTCAGCCTCTGCCTAGATACGGAAGATAAGCCAAATCCTCTACCTAGTTTGAGCGCTCTGAAGTAGGAAGAATGTAATCATTTTTCAATAGCCTCTGGTGTTCTTATTTACTGTAGGTGCCGCTCTTCTTTCTTGACTTTAACTTACTATTAGCTTATAGGAAGATCATGCAATAGGTTGCTCATCCATTTTGTCCCCTCTGGAAGCATACAAGTTTAGTATTAGTGTGTAGTAATAGATTTTCCCTTTGTGTTTGTGGGTTGAATCACCATTAAAACCAACTAGTCCATGCCAATAGTACCACAATGATACTCCTTATGATATAGTGGAATATATAGTGTAATCACTCTTTAGTGTACTGTGTCCCATGTAACAATCAGGCACAACAATAGTATAGATCTAGAAGGGTTTATTAATTAATGATTGCTATTCCAATTATATAAGAAATGTATAAATTAATATGTTCGCGATGTTCAAAAACTGTATTAATTAAGCTTTCTCATGACCCAAAAATGTTTTCCAAAAGGCCTAGAAAATTGTAATGTGTATTATCTCTAATATGAACTGTGGTATCCTTATGCCCACTTATAGCATGTAACTCGGGTTCGTTATTTATCAATAACAACAGCCCCCAAGTTCCTCATCTGTATTCAAGTCTCTATTTTGTTTTACATAGTTATATATAGATCTATGAATGTCCTAATCTACTAACACCTGACTCAATATTTCTCCTTTGTATATATAGTCTAAATCTACTATTTAGTATTATTCATGTTATCCGATTAACTAATTTTCTGGTCCCTTCATTATAAATCAGTTTGATGTATTATTATGATGAATTGCTAATATAATGTTCAAATATAATATACTAATGACCTCCAGTCCCAAGTGCAATTCCTTTTTTGTTCATCTCTATTGCTGGCACTTAAAGAGTTGGCTATAAATTATTTAACACTAAATAGCCTGTGCCAATATAGTGAGCTTTGGCGGTGTAGCATTTAGAAATTGTATATAAGCATATCCTAGCTATAACAGTGTATGTAACTTGTCCTATTTGTAGGGGCAATTAGCTCCATTAAGATCACCTTCTAAATGTTTTGTGTATGTATGGAATTTTGTTGTGCTTTCTATTACCAAGCCTAGCGATTCAAGATGTCATGTAACATATATAGTGTTTACATTTTAGTCTAATATCTATTGGACTACACATATATGAGGTAAGCTTATGCTCTTCAACATGACCCCTGATTAGATTAGATGATTAGGTCAATCAGATATTATGGCACTACAACTGATTGACCCTATAGGTTAAGGCATAGACCAGTACTATTACATGTATTCAATCTGTATTTTCCATTTTCTTCTTTTAATATACATAGATATCGCCTGTCTGGGTAATAGTGACATTTCGTCTATTATCCATTATGTGTTTACCATCCGTTTTTAACCATAACCTGTCACGGAGTTGAAGTCTTTATTTTAATTGTATGCAAGCACCCAATCAGTCACAGGAGGTGGGTATATATACCAGGGGTGGGGAGATACAATGGTATTACGCCCCTGAGGAAGCCCTAGAGGAGAAACGCGTAGGGCAGACCCTGCAGACATTGCAGACATTGCAAACCGAGCAGAGTGAGACGCGCTGCAGAACGGAGTAGAGATAGCGCTGTGACGTCATCGGAGGTCGAAGTCTCGTGAGAATTGGAGCCGGAGCACGTGACGCGGAAGTAAACCAGGCTAGCATCAGTGCAGTGGACCGGACACCAAACTCTACGAGTGTGAGAGACTCAATTTAAACTCTCAACTGCTTGATACTATTTCACACCATGTGAGTGAGATACTGTTTGTTATTTTTTAGATAGTTTTTTACAATAAAAGGTTTTATACTATTTTTGTTCCATTGTCCCTTTCCCCCCCCCCCCCCTCCCGGTGAGCTCTATCCCATGTTAAGGAGACACGCAGCTGCAGATGAAAGGTGACTTCCGAAGCAAGCAGCATACGTGGAGAGTCTGAGACCCATACAAACAGTGAAGATTTACCAGTAGCAGTGTTCCTGAATCCCTGTGGTGGATTAAAGGCTGACTAAGTGTAAGTGTATATCTTACCACCTTGACTCTGAAAGTTACAGACATACTGCCCTATGATATTTTTCTCCTTGTTTTTTTCCTGGCTTATTTGCGCCTAGGTCATCTCTTCTCTACATTATCCATTGCGGCAAGTGTGGAGCCGCAGACCTAATTGGCTACATTCAAGCAGGATTTGACTGATTGGCCAGGGGTAGTTAATATAATCTTTACTACACCCCACTAAGTGTTTGGAATTTGCGCTGATTGTATTCTGTCTTCTTTGTATCCATCCACTACACATTTAGCAGCATTTCCTATACACAGTGTAAAAGATGGCCACAGCAATAGAACATGATTCTATATTTTATATGAGGAAACATAGAGGCGGAGAATTAGATAATATATTTTCAGACGATATAAGGTTACAAAGTGTATCAGGAGATGATGAGGACTTAGACACATTATTTCTAAAATTAGAAAGGTTGATGATTAAGGATACCAAAGCTTACTGGGAGGTGATTGCATTAGAACAATATATTTCAGTAGATAGGATACCTAGAGGTTTAAGGATCTTTAAAGACCCAACCTCGGATCAGGATGACATTTTATTCATGACAGAATGGAACAAAATTTTAGATAAAGCATCAATGGAGTTGATGAAATTTTTAATAACACATAGGAACAAGGCTTTAGTCACTCTAGAAGCTGATATTCAGGCGATAGAGAAAAAACTAAATGACTTAGATAAAACTGAGAAACACAAAGAGATTGAAAAGAAGGTCAAATTAAAAACAGACAAAATTGAAAGGGAAACTAAGTTGTCCAAACAAAGGAAGTTTAGGAGAGATAAAGAGGACTATGTGAATAATTGTTATAGATCATGGAAAAAGAATCAATCAGACAATAAAGTAGAGGTCAAGGAGCCCAATTCTAATGAGGCACAACAGGGACACCAGAATGTTAATGAAAATAGATACATGGGTCCAAGATCAAATATGCATTATCACCAGGGGAAGTAATAAAAGCACAACTGAAGGAGGACACCAAATCTCACACTCCTCAGAAAAGGAAGATAGAAAGCCCACAAAAAGAGGAACGAGAGGAGGGACAAAAACCAGCATCAAAAAAGCAAACAGTGTAAGGAAGCAGCAGACTGGTATATTTAATCTAAGCGATACACTTCTCACCCAAGAGCATATTAACATATTGCAAAGAGGTTTAGCTTTTGCTCCCACTAATAAGATTAACACATTCAATACGTATATTGATGTGAGTAAGTTTGCAAGAAACCTAACCCTCAAAAAATACTTTTTAAAACAAAACTTGACACATGAGGTTACTCAGGGTGGTATTTCCACTTGTGAGAGATTTGTTCATACAGCATGCAGAAAGAATTCCATATTCTTTCCAAGCTATTTAAAAGGAGGACACATAGATACCTTTGCAAAATCAGTTCAAGAAGATATTGAAAAGCTAGAGAGAGACATGAAACCAAGAACTCTGAAAAATCTAACGAAAGGTGAATTAAAAGCAGTTAACGAGTTGTCCAAAAGACAGGACATTGTAATCAAACCGGCAGATAAAGGGGGGGGGGGGGGGGTTATCCTAAATAGAAGAGATTACGATATAGAATCCCACAGATTATTAGGTGATAGTGAAACATATAAACTGTTACAAGGTAACCCAACAGCACAATACAAAAAAGAACTATTGGGACTACTTAATGAAGGATTAAGGGATGGGATTCTCACAAAATCAGAATGGGAATATCTAAACATTGAGTCCCCAAGAGTCCCAATCTTCTATTACTTACCAAAAGTTCATAAGGATGCCACCCACCCCCCAGGACGCCCTATAGTCTCAGGGATAAAATCCCTAACTGCAAACCTCTCGGGCTACATTGACACATTTCTAAAGAGTACAGTTAGGAATTTGAGATCCTATGTTCAGGACAGCATTCAGATATTGAACACCATGCAGAACATGACATGGAGCGATAACTATTTTCTGGTCACATGTGATGTGTGCACATTGTACACGGTGATAGATCACACACAAGGATGCAATGCAGTTAAGGATAC